>JAHWFP010139660.1:0-12757 GCA_023313725.1 Lithobius niger
TTTCACTCGCTCATGCCTCAGCATTTTACGTCGCTACAACTATCAACGCATTAAGCGGCCAACCCGACACAAAGTATGGTAAAAATAATCGAATTATTATACCTGGAACAATTCACAGATATTTGAAATAATGAGCTATTGTCACCCTCAAAATTGGTCTTTGGTATATACGATACAGTTACTGTTGGTGGAAAGCATTATTGAGAACATATTGCATACTATAGCAATAACTTATTTATAGCGCCATCTCTTAGTAGGATTCGGTACTTGGTCAAGATTTTAGACTGATCTGCGGCAAGTTAACAATGGATGGCGCCAGCAGTCGGTTACCTTTTCGTGAAAGGCGGAGCGCCTGCAAAACTAAAACCAGCTGATCGCACGATTGTTTTAAGCCATCGTGCTCCTAAAAGTGCCGCTATAGGCCCGGACCTGCTTTTATGGTTTGACATTGGGGGAAGTTTAACTCCACAGATTGCTATCATTTGTAATGCTATTTTCGTGAACGTTGGAAACACGCCATCTGTTATCAAAATAATTGTCCTCCATAGCAGAAAACAGACTCGTATAACTTATTGTTTCTGTCTCACAATTAAATCGGCGATATGATTGAAGTCCTCTCTCCAGCAAAACAATCTCGGTGATTGTCAGTTAAGCCTGAGTGATCACGGTTCGGACCACAAACTTGGTGGCAGCCGTTTTGTCCCTGTTATCACTACTTTGTAAGGCGAAAACTTAATGGGTCTCTTTACCCTTATGGAGCTTTTATGTGATATTATCTTACGCTAAGAAATTACACATTTAAGAAATTACACATTTAATTTCTTTCGTACCTCGAACCTATAATTCGGTATTCACCCTATTCGTCCATTATTCGGCACAGGGCCGAATACCGAATTCGGTATTCGGCCGAATACGTCATTTGTTCGGCGACGAATATTCTGTATTCGGCAGTTTTAACTACTCGGTTGCATATTCGATATTCCGTAATTGACAAGTTGAGTGTTCGGCTGTGTATTCGGTATTCGACGGGTTAAGTATGCGGCATTCAGTATTTGCCAAGTTGTATATTCGGTTGTATACTCGGTATTCGTTATTCGGTAAGTTGAGTATTTGGTTGTGTATCCGGTATTCGGCGCATCCCTAGAAATTACACATATAAGAAATTACATATTTCATTTCTTTCGCACCGCGAACCTATGAGAGGTCCGCGTTCATCGTAAGGACGCACAGGCGAATGAGGGGTCAGCTGCCAGATCGAATCCCACGATCGGCCAAGCCACCTTCAAAAAGAGCCTAAAAATCGTCTGATTATGCGAAAAAGGTCAAAACCAAAACACTTCTTGAAGGAAGGGGGGCGGGAGATGAGTGAGGTCTTCTGTTCACACAACTACTATATCATGTAGCATTTTTTTGTTGTTGAAGATTTAACATGGAAATCGCAGTTCCTCCTCTTCAGAAGGAAAAGTTTCCTGATGCCCAGAGCTACAAGACAGCTAAGGAGCCAATGATGGATGGAAACGTGAAGGAAAGCCACGAAACCGCCGGCCAGGGGGTGGTCAACGACGATTCGTGACTGCTACACTTGCAAACGATGGGCGCTGACAGCTCTATGCCCCATGGCCTCAACTAGCAATGACCTCCGATAGCCGTTGGTAGTTGGTTGGTCAGTCTGCTGACCACGTGAAGACGTAGACTAAAAGTGACGGCACCACGTCACCACCCTCATTGCACAGAGAGAGGAAACATTACTCAATCATCGGCTAATAAGTCTGTTAAGGGTTCCTCCATCACGTGCAGACAACAACCAATCGTAACATAAATCAGTTCCAACGAGGGTTAGAAATCACCACGGCAACTAGAACGTGTACAGATGCCAGCTGTAAACAGATAATTGCCACGAATGCCACTGAAAATCTGACGTCGGTACGCTACAGGGAAAATAAAATAGCTTCGTTAACTGTCTTACCAAATTAAAATCTGACTGGAAAAAAACAAACCTGACATTATTTGAAAATTTGGACGTATTTGGAGGCCTGTATACATGGTTTCTAAGGAAAGCAGCTGACGCTTTGAATGTAATTGGAGATAAAAGCTGTAAAAAGTTGTAGAAAATGATAAAAAAATAAAAAATTATAAAAAGAAGTATAAATTAAAAAAAAAAATCGGCCTTTGAAAGAAGCGATATCGTTCAACCAAGAAACGGCCGCCAACTTAACCCGCAAACTTGGCGCGTTGCCCTCTTGTTTAATGTGTTTCCATGACTATTTTCTTACTGAAAGTGAGACATGATTGTTGGACTTAGAACTACAGTGCTATAGCTTCGACATTACCTTTACGCAATCCGATTTTATGAATTTTGACCAAAAATATCTGAAATCTCTCGAAAACAAAACTTGTTAAGGAATTCCTCCAAGCCCTTCGGCCGTTTGGAGTCGTGATATCAAACGTCAAGCTCTTTCGCCAAGTTAATCCCGCCGACTAACAGCTGTATTCCAGAAATCCACTCAATTAGGAGTGCGAGAGGGCAAATATGAGTGCAAACATCGACGGTAAGGGTCAGCAATTTTATGACATCCACGAAATCTAATGTGAGTGTATACTTACATCTGATGGGCTTGACCTTTACACTCACCCATAGCCGACTTGGCCCTTCAGCGGATTTATGGAATACGGCTGTTACGACTTCAAACATTAATTGAATACTTGAAAATTACGCAATTAACAATTACCAAATTTCTATTTAACCCTCGAACTATTACTCCATGGGATTAAACGCGTTTGCTATCACGACTTCAAACGGCCGAAGAGCTTGGCGGGAAAAAATTGGATAAAACTTCTATTCGTTATATAACTATACCACGAAACTGTAGTAGTGTCTGCATCCTATCTCGAGTTCGCCCCACGATGAACACAGATACTCGATTGTGTGTTTTTGGCAGCAGAGTGCCTTGTTGATATCCAAAATAGTTACAAAAACAATGGCGGCCACCGATTAAGGCAAACCCCCTCTAGGAAGACGTAGTCGATCACAAAATAGGACTCAAGATACGCTGCTCACACTTTACCATACTTAAAAAGTTATGGGTTGCAATTGCCCGAAACTCGAGGTGTGGAATAGATTTACGGTTCCACGTTAGGCCACCACGTGTGAAGATGGTCAGAAGGATGGATGATCCATGGGTGGACGAAGAGGGCAAAGAAGGCTTGCCGGCAAAACAACTTGGGTGTAGTATTGCGGGCAGACCTATATAACTATATAAAATAAAAGAGGAAGCGTGCGCGTGCGTGTGTGTATGTGTATGTGTGCGTGCTTTGTCTTGACGGTTTGTCTTGAATTAAAGAGTGCCAACACCCCCGTAAGCGTTTGGTTCGACCCGGCTGCACGCCGCGCCTTCTTTTTTTAGGCGGCATCCCGCTGCGATTTACACTGGCGTCACGTTGTTTGTATAAGAGTTGTTCACGATTTACTTTTCGTCGTCGGGCAAAGAGGAAATTGAGGTTTGATGGATATTGCGAAGATTGCTCGCTAAGCTATGTATAAAAATGTATACGGTAGCCTACTTAAAAATAAAAAGGTTGTCCTTTTTTTTTCTTTCTGAAGTTGCGGTCTGAGAAAATGTAGCCCGGGCTTTGGGCTTCCTGGTTTTGCGGCGTTATGGTTACGAGCAAACATATTTTATTGCGTGTTCGTGGAAATCAATGCGCGAAGCTTGATTAATACGTCGAAAAAATAGCCAAAACAGAAATTATATCCTAAAATATAGGCCCTAGTATAGTAATGCGAATGAGCAAACCACTCCTACACCAAATCATTGTCACTATGATCATCACTTTACCTACACATTTGCTGATAAATAGCTTATTAAAAGCCGTCGCATCCGGATTCGCCCAAGGTTTTGTTTCGTCCGTGGTTGTTTCCCAATTTTCGGTCGTTGTTGCCAAAAGTGGTACCCGGATTCGCCCAAGGTTTTGTTTCGCCTGTGGTTGTTTCCCAGTTTTCGGACGGTGTTGCCAAAAGTCGCACCCGGATTCGCCCTAGGTTTTGTTTCGCCCGTGGTTGTTTTCCAGTTTTTTGTCGGTGTTGCCAAAAGTCGCAGCCGGATTCGCCCAAGGTTTTGTTTCGCCCGTGGCTGTTTCCCAGTTTTCGGTCGGTGTCGCCAAACCGTTGACTGCAATTGGTAATTTTTCTTCCAGTTTTATTATTCTTTTCCTTCCATCCTCTCCTTCTCCGCCTACTAGCCACTATTCTTCCCTTCCTCCCCTTTCCTACATGTAGTTAAATTTGGATGGGTAATTGAATTAAATACTGCCCCTCCCCTTACTCCTTTAGCAAGGTTTTGTAAAACTGATTCGGTCTCCATCTCCATCCATGCGTAATCATATGTTTAATGGTAAGCCTAACAAACGCACTGCCCTCCTTCCAAATCTGTTTAGCTATTATAGCATTAGAATGCCAAGAGGAAGGTTAACTACCCAACAAACGGGCATCCCACTCCCAGTCTATCGCTTTGCTTGAGCGATCCGCAACGTTTGATAAAAAAAACCCTGTGATTCCGTGCATGACGTCATTTTCGACTTGCCGCTGATATGCCCGTACACAACAACTTGAATTTGAATTTTATTTACGTAAGAAATTGGTTCTAGACCATGCATCACGCGCAAAATCCAATACAGCTACACAACCACACCACAACAACTTGTTAGTCGAGGCAACAATGTGCCGATTTCAACTTTTCAAGGCAACAATATGCCAATTTCGACTTCTCGCTGGCCAACGAATTACCACGCTTGCCAGTTTTCATTGTTCGGGTGCGGTACGCTTCTTTTTTTCTGCGAGACTGCTTTTTAATTCAAGAATATATATATATATATATATTCCTGTCGCGGTCTACGTAATTTGCTGCGGAACAAACTGACAAAGCAAAAAAAAAATCATATACTCGAGCTTAAAAACGAACCACGCTTGCTCACTCGCCGAAATAACCAACAAAACCACGTTTACTGACTGACTGACTCACACAACCAATACTCCAGGGTGGCAGAGCTATTCTTCTTGCAAGTAACAAGACAAAAGATAAACGACAATTACGCAAGGAATGATGATCGGTGCTTTATGCATAAACAACATAAACGTCTCGGCCATAAAGAAAAATCACGATCCGCCAAGGAAAACCTGACTGGGCGGGTCGAGTGATGTTACGGGCTAGACCCAAGCCATCCATCAACATTTCTAGCCTTTCTTTTGGTCTGTCCATCTATCAAAGGCGGGGAGGGCCAAGGGTCGACTGGTCAGGTCTGGCCAGGGTGACCCAAGCCCAGCCACATAAGACCCCGAGGTTATCACGCTTTCATCTGGATGTTGAGTGGCGGAACGAGAACCCCTCCCCCACTGCGGAATGTGATGTGCCAAGGCTGCTTTAGTGCACAAAATGGCGGAAGAGTAAAAGTGTGAAACCGTGACAACTGCGTACGGGTTTACAAAAAAAAAAAAGACTCGCCCGATGTTGTTTTAGGAAATTTATTTACTTATTCGAAGATATGGGTCGGTTTCGATAACCGAATCGGGGTTTTCGGTTTTCATAAAAACCGCCTGCCCCTTAAAAAAAACAGTTTCGCCTGTTTTTGGAAGTTTCAAGTTGCGTACACGACTGAGCGGATCTCAGCCGGCCTTGCTCGTACCGCAAGCCACAGGATGCTGCATGCATCTCACTCAGCCTTGAATTAGGCCTAGTTGTACATCTCTGCGTCGAAAAATTCCCGGTATAACAGCCTCAGATAATGTCACCCGTTTATTTTTTAATCACATTGGTATAAGAATTTCAAGTCTTACCAGTAACATTCATTTTATAAAAACAAATATACAGTAATGGTTGTGAGGTGGGGGGGCACCACTGCATGCTAGTCCCAATGGGTCGGCTATCAAGATGGCTGCTTGCAGTTTGCTAAGCCAGGATTCCAGTCAGCAATCAAATGACGACGAAATAACTGCATCATAACAAAGTGCAGTTTGGATTTTTTTTTTCAATAAAGTCACGAAGATTTTATTTATTATTATTAATATTCTTTTTACAAAATGCACACAAGTTGCTGTGCTTATTGAAGCTATTGTTTGATTGAGCCTTTGTAGCTTGAAATATCGTATAATAAAGAAAGAAGTTGGCATTTAATACAGGCTTATTGCTAAATTACTAAGCCTACCGTCATAGAGTTTTTCAGGTTTCTAAAAAAAAAACCGAAACCGACCGAGGTATTGGTCGAAAACTGAACCAAACTTGAAAACCCAAAACCGACACATCCTTATTGCTTATACGATACACTGTCACTAACATATGAATGACGAAGATATGAATTGCCCTTAATTAACAGTGAATACCTTGCACACATCCGCAATATTAAGTCAACTAGCAGAGTGGAGCGCCTTGCACGTATCTAGCATCGAACTACTTAAATTTACTAGCCATACGAGTAAGGGTATGCCTTGCACACACATGTTGTTTTGACGTCAACTATCGTTAAGCTGCGTGAAATTCTTTCAGGTATCCAGTACCAGACCATTTTTTTTGACTAGACATAACAGGAGGAGAATACCTTCCACACATCCACTGTTTTTAAGTTAACTAAGCAAATGCATTACACATATCCGCTGTTTTAGTCACCTAATCCAGGTGAAGTACTTTGCAGTATCCAGCATCGAACTATTTTGTGCCTGGTGGAGCACAATGCGTAAACTTGTAAATGAGCAATAATGAATACGGAATACCTTGCACACATCCACTATTTCAAGTCAATTAGTCAAGCCAGGAGTACCTTGCATGTAACCAACATCGGACTATTTTAAGTTGACTAGCCATAACTTCTGGAGAATACCTTGAACACATACGTTATTTTTTCGAGAACGCCTTGCAAAGATCCGCTGTTTTAAGTCATCTATAGTCACGCAACATTAAGTATTTTGCACTATTCATGCTTGCCGTAAACGGTAGAGAACACCGTGCACAAGGGGAGGAACCTTGCACAGATCCAGCTTTGGTTTGTGTTATTATGACCATAGCCGTAACTGGGGGCGCTAGCCTTGCACACATCCGCTACTTTCAGTTTCGAGGATTCAGATTGGTCGAATCTGATATCTTCTAAAATCTTACTAACCATAAATGGAGGACAATACCTTGCTTTTCCAGTACTTGAGTATATCAACGGTTAACAACCGATGGATTGTAATCGGCTGACAACATACGCTATTTGGGTATCCAGATTCTACGATTTAAAATGGGTAGAAAGATTCATGAAATCAAGTGACATCGCCTTGCAATTTACCTCATTCAATGACATTATGACATTAGCTTAGATAACAAATCGTGGATAACAAGCCCTTATTGCGACACTACCCTGAAGCCATGCAGTGATACGGGACTACGTTCGGGCGGAAATGTGAATGAGTTGATTTGGTTAATGCATGGTGGAACAATGAAGCTATGAAACAGTAAATAAACAGAAGTTTGCCAAAGATGTTTTACTAGTTCAGGATAATTGATGTCGTAGCTCGCCTGCCTTGATGTAACCCTGCTTAATTACAGATGTGATGGGGTGAATTATAGTGAGAATATTGGGAGCATGATGACTTAAGTTGGGGCAAAGGGGAGGAGAAATAGGGAGGACAATTTCTAGTTAGGCAATCGAAATTAGCACTTACTCTTGGCTTGGTTGGATTGGAATGGGAGGAGTGGTATTGGGCAATTGTTGCCCTTAAACAGCCTGGTCACATTGTTGGCATGGCAACCCTCGAGCTTACAATGTTCATGAATTGATTTACAATACTTTTACATTGTTATTGTCCAAGATTGTTACAAGATAATATAGTAAATTCAGGGCAACAGTGAGTTGCTTGGAGAGAAAGGCAAACTGAAGAGAGAGGTCAAGCAGGCAGGGTCCATGGAGTTAAAGCAGCATTCACTGCCATAATTAGCACGTCCAGTGTCCCTGACGATCACCTAGCAGTCCTGCCGGATCTGTCCCTACAGCCAATTCTTATTTACTTTGTGTGTTCTTTCCATCATAGAAATGCATGCGCCTCTGTAGTCCATAAATCTCGTAAGGTGATAGAGGCGAGTGGTTAAACGAAAGTTGACATTTCCCCTACGACCAAACCCCACCAGTGATCTGAGCACTTGATCCACAAAACCTTTTTTTTTTTTAAAGTGCCACCACACAGGGAAGAAAAGACAGCTGGATGATCAACCACCTAATTCTTCATTCGGCCCGATGTTTTCACATGATCGCCAGAGGAAGCCGATACAAATGCAGACCATATCTCCAGCAGTTTTATAGTTGCAAATCAGGTGCCCTTAAAACGACATTAAAGCTATCTTTTTTTGTTCCTTAGATTCCAACGTTAAACGACGATGGTCTCGGAAGGCCTAGAACGGGCTTCACAGAATACGGTGGCGATAACCTTTGTTGACATTCCACCGAAGAGAAGACAAGTCGTCAAGAAAAGGCGGCTGATGGCAATGAGGAAGAAGAACAACAAGAAAAAGTTGTTTTATTGGGGGCTGCCATAAATCCTGCCAATGCAATGCGGCCTTGCAAGGACCGAGTGCTTAATCGCAGGTGGGATGAGAACAAAAACAGATTTCAGCATTAAAATACTTCTTTGCTTCTCTGTGTGGTAAGGAACTACAACTATACGAATGAAATTTTCCTTACTTTAATAAAGATCATAAAATAGTGGACATTAAAAAAAAGTTATTGGATG
The DNA here is from genome assembly GCA_023313725.1 of Lithobius niger. Taxonomy (NCBI): domain Eukaryota; kingdom Metazoa; phylum Arthropoda; class Chilopoda; order Lithobiomorpha; family Lithobiidae; genus Lithobius; species Lithobius niger. Next base: position 8,753 of record JAHWFP010139660.1, read on the forward strand.
AAACCATTAGATACGAAATCCGTTGGTAAAAAGCCGTCTTGGAACAAGATGTCGAAGTTTTTATATATATATATACCAACAATTTTTATCCAGCTACCACCTAAACTTGCTACTTTGACCGGTTTTAGCCAAATTAAGCGAAAATTGAGAGAATGGTTTATTAATAAAAAAGGTATTATTTTATGCCAATTTGTATTCTGCTAAAACTTCGAACTTTCTTATCATACACTTGTTAAGCCATAGAGCTTTATTATAATACGTTTGAAGAAGAAGGATGCTTCACTATGTGTCCATTATCCTGTTGGTGCTTTAAACTTTGATTCTTATTTTATTTAATACATTTTTTTCCCTAATTGTAAGAATGATTTTGATTGAAATCCATTTTATACTTGATGTAACCCATACACGTTCCTGCTTGTGACTTCGGGATATAATTAAATAAAATAACTAACTAAAAATAAAAAAATCTATTTCCCCAATTTATTACATACGAAATTGTGTGATGTAAATTATTCGTAACTCCTCGTTCGTCTATATGGCTCACTACTTCAAACTAGATAGGGTGCCAACATTTTCCAACAGTTCTTACATTCTTTGTTACCCTTACATTTCTTCCATTCGTTATTTCCCTTACATGTTATTTCCCCTGACAGTTCTTAGGTTATTTTACTTACATTCTTTATTTCCCTCGTGTTGCTTACACTCTGTATTTCTCTCATATATCTTAGTCTTTATTTCCCTGGTATTTCTTACATTCTGTATTTCCGTCATATTTCTACGTTCTTTATTTTCTGCATATTTTTTACATTTTTTATTTCCCCGATTTTTCTTGCATTATTTATTCCCCCGATATTTCCTAAATTCGTTATTTCCCTTAACATGTTTTAGTTATTTCCCTCATTAGTTCTTACATTATATTTCTTACATTAAATAAATACAGATGCAAACCTATTTACGCTGCCTTCTGGACTTAGACTGCCTGAGCGGGGAATCGAACCCCATGACCTTTGAAACCAAAGGCGGAGGTCCTACTATTCGATTCCCCGCTCAGGCAGCCAGACATTTAAGTCCAAAAGGCAATGTAAATAGGTTTGCATCTGTATTTATTCAACTCTTGCTCAGCCGTCGGCATTTCGTCCTTTTTATTTCTTACATTCTTTATTTCCCCGCTATTTCCAGAGTTTAGCTCCATGGCAATTTTCAAGTGTTCTTCAAGCAGTTCAGTTGGTGAAATAGACACAGCACAATTCTGTTATTAAACTTTATATAAAACAAATCAAACACCTCACAAAAACAAACTTAAACGAGTGGAGGACATTAAGTACAGATGGAGGTTTAACGCGCTTCAGCTGTAGCCATGATGTCAGAGGGATAGAGGGACATTTTTTTTAGGGAATTCCTATCGGAACTCCCTTAGATCTTTTACATGCCGCATTTGACATGAGCACGAGGAATCACACGGCTCTACTATTCCCAAAACTGCCTGGCGTGGCTGGGGTGGTTTCGTTAATGGGGTGATTTTAATAACGGAAAATTATTTTCATGCGGATGGATAATATTATTTCTTTCCCCTTGACACGATGTTCCAATTAATTTATTTTACATTATCGGAACTACTGTTAACGACAAATACATATCCGTGATGTTCAGTTATGATTACTTGTCGATACTAAGAAATAACGGAAAACGTTTGTCATTATCGGAATTTAATTTTAATTATCGACCTCGTACTTACGTTAACGGATATTCAGGCCGATAATGACAAATAAAATGCGATAATAATAAAAATTTTAAAAAACGTTTAATAAAAAAAACCTGATGGCATGACATAGATTTTAAATTTTCAGGTATTTTAAAATTAATTTTCAGTATAGGTTAGAAGCTAGAAAAAAAAAATATCGTCCCTGGAAAAAGTAACAAAAAAAGTCTGCAGTCTCCAAAGACTTGAGGCACTTTTCCAGGCTGAAACTCTATTTTTACTTTCCAGGATATTTTCCAGGGTCTCGAGGATCCTACGAGCTCTGTTACGGGGGTCTCGTGAATCCCCACAAGTAGTATTTCGCAAAATTTTATCAGAAAAAATTTTTTTTAACAGCCATTTTTTCGGATATTGTTTTCTAGCATGTTTTGATCATTTCCAGACTCTTATTGCTGCCTGATGTGTTTTTTTCCGAAATTTAGGCTTTGCCGTAGGAAGGTTTTTAATGTAACATGAAAGTATCACACGTGATATTGAATATTTCTACATAATTTTCCACAAACTTTTCCAACATAAATAAAAAAAAAAGTTTTTTTGTTCTGATAACTATGTTTGTGAAGTTTTGCCCACATACAGTTTTTGACACAACATGAGAGTAAGCCATTTTTATACACCTGGTTTTATGTTTTTTAATGTCGTGTCACTTGATAATTAGTCTCTTTAAAGTGTGTTCATCATGTAACAATTATGAAACTGAAGTTTGAATATTTTGCACAACTATTTAGGTGGGGGTCTCTCAGAACCCCCTGATGGACGTCAAAGTTAAAAAAAAATAGGTTGACCGTTCTAGGGTAAAAAAAAAAAAGAGTAGTTTTGCATGTCTGGCTATCGTCGTTAATACCACCGGTCACTTCGGCCTGTGGTCAGGTTCGAATATTCCAGGCACGCACGATCGTGCATGCAAGATTCCCGGGCAAGCAAGAATTTTGCAATCCAGAGTAGAAGGAGGATCGGTTCATCCTTAGGCCTCATAATGAGGTTAGAGGGGAGGACACAAAAAGAACCACTTTTCTCCCATCTCGCCACCAGAGGTCGCAGGTCGTCGCCTGCCCCAACCCTCCCCGCCCTCAACTCAATAGTATGCACGACGCCAGTTAATCTGAACCATCGTTAGGGCCTATTTCCTTCCACTTTTTTTTTTTTTTTTTGCAACTAGAATTTAACTGCGAAATTATGCAATCGAGGCTCGAAGTCTAGAAAACACAGTATTGCAATTAGCAACAATTTTATTAACGGTAATAATCCTGATATAACGGCTAATTATTTATAGACTTAAAATTCCTTAAGAAAAAAAGGTAGAGTGGAGAATATAAAAGAAGTCCTAAGTTTCACGAGTCTAATCAACTGAAGCAACTATAGTGTCCGCGGCCTATCTTGAGTTCTCCGCAGAACGAACACAGATAATCGATTGTACGTTTTCAGTAGCAGAGTGCCTTGTTGATATCCAAGATGGTTGGTTACAAAAACAATGGCGGCCATCGATTAAAGCCACCCCAGGAAGACGTAGCCGCTCACAAAATACTTGCAGGACTCAAGATACACCCCGGACACAGTAAAAGCATATCTTATCATATCGAGAATAAAATTCCTAATACTGCCGAAGTGTTGAAAAAGTAAGGGGAATATGCAGGGATAAAGAAAACAACTGAATGGGATAAATTTTCGAATCCCCGGGAAATTCCCTTAAATATGTTCTTTCTCCTTACACGTCAAAAGGTTCAAAACTCAGCCATTGAATCTATAAGAGTATTAGTTTGCTTCAGAAGACGTCGGGTCCAAAAAAAATATTAAAAAAAGTTTTCATACCCCACGAGAAACCAAAAACAAAAAGAAGTGTTCGACCTTGACTTGGCTGGCTACAGATGAAGTTGTCGTCTTTCTCAGGCCCTCAAAGGAGACTTTTTTTTTTTAATTTATTGATTCGGTCTTCACCCCTTTCGAGCCCATCCATCATCCTTAGGGGATCTGTCACCTGAGTGGTATTTTAGTCAAATACAATGGCCCACCAAAATCATTCTAGACAAGTTACGTGATCCACCTTAACTAATTGCCTGCCTCCCCAAAGCTACCTTCACCGTTGCTGCTGTGGGGAACCAAGTGAGAAATGTTTGCTAGAGTTTAAACGGATTACTAGAGCGCTTGCGTTTAACGAAACGTAAGGCTAAAATCATGCTTTTATTAAATTTTGATCGAATTCTATACGAAGGAAGTGTTTACGGCGATAAATGCAAAAAAAAAAAAAAAAA
>JAHWFP010139661.1:0-16818 GCA_023313725.1 Lithobius niger
TGTAACAAGTATTCTTAGGCGATGAAAATCAGCTACACCGACCGATAAGGCACATGCCAAACATGACCTATCCACAGCAATCCCAGACCCGTAGCGACTTTGGACTTTCACAGTGGGCGTTAAGGGTCTAGGTAAACTTTCTGTTTAAAGGCACACCCGGCCTGCCTTATAACAGCCACGCGCTGATCGCCAGCCGCGCATAGAGCAAAGGTCATCTGAGATAGCAGCTGCGTTCCTCGCAGCGAAGAATGCAGCTACTGTCTCAATTGGCATTGCGCGTAATAGACGAACCAGCATGAACGCATTAATCGTGTCGTCACAAACCGGAATGATTCTCGTATTTTAAAATCACACTTTATAATTTTCTAGGCTAGTGTCTTATAATTTTGCTTCGGCGATCTATTGGAATAATTAATTTTAATTGTTACCGCATTAGTCTATTAGATTTTAGATCTCATGGTAATTATTAGAAAATTAGTAGATGTACACACACAGATGAAACGTCATGGTTATTGAAAGCGCGCAAAGTATCATATACGTGCGTCCCACTGTAAATAAAATTCCCGAATATTCAACAGGAAATCTCGTAGACGCCATATTTTAAAACGGATTTTCAGCTAGGGATTGACTAACGGTAAGTAAATAAAACTTTTGGGCCATACTTGATGTAGAGGATCGAGGAAAATGGCGTTGGGAGGAACGTCCTTTTAAGAAATAGTTGACTGTAGGGTTTGCCCGAAACACCCTACCCAAAAAAAACTGAACATAATCACCTATTTTTTACCAAATTGTTTTAAAAAGCATATTCATGGTAGTGGCCAGGTCCTAAACGCAAGAAACAGTAAATTTATGCAAAAGGTTAAAGCAACATACCGCCTGCCTTATAACCTTCCGCCTGCCTCACAACATCCACGCGACGATCGCATCCGCGTATTTACCACAGCTAAAATCAACTGAGACGGTAGCTTCGTTCCTCGCAACGAAAACGTAGCTACCGTCTCAATTGGCATTGCGCCTAATAGTCCAGCCAGTGTGAACCCATTGATTGTGTCGTCACAAACTGGAATGATTCTCGTATCTTAAAATCACAATTTATAATTTTCGAGGCTAGTGTCTCATAATTTTGCTTCGGCGATCTATTGGAATAATTAATTTTAATTTTTACCGCATTAGTCTATTAGATTTTAGGTTTCATGGTAATTATTAGAAAATTAGTAGATGTACACACAGAGATGAAACGTCATGATTATTGTACGCGCGCAATGCATGATTTAGTGACGGGTCGTTAGTAAATAAAGTTCCATTATATTCAACAGAAAATCTCCTAGACGCCACATTTAAAAAATGATTTTTAGCAAGGGAAAGACTAACGGTAAGGAAATAGGCCTTTGGGGCCGTACTTGATGTGGAGGATCGAGAAAAATGGCGCTGGGAGGTATATCCCTTTAATAGTTGTTTGTTAGCTGGTTGTCAGAAAACGTTTTTGTTAAAAAAAAAAGTGGTACATTTCAATGGTGATGGCATTATTATGTGAGTGCCTCAACCTAACCTAACCTAACCACTAGCACTTTATCTATAAAACACTCATGCATTAAAACAGAAGCCTAAGTTGGCTCGATAAACTCGATAAAGCACGATAAAACCCAAAGAAACGATGAAACCCGGAAAAAAAAACCAATACAACTCGAAAAAAAACGACGTGGGTTGTTTTTTTTAAGGAAAACTCGGTTTTATTCATACCCTGCTTAATTATCCTGATAAGTCAACCGTCAAAATTTCAGACGACTGGATTCAGTTTCGGATTTGAATTCCATGTATTACCATGCAAGTTAGCACCACAGTTTGCGCAAAAATATTTCGAAAATAGCCAAATTAATCATGTAAGAATCGCATGTTAAAACTCGCCAAACTTCTTTTAATTTTAGTGCTTTGTTGTGGCTGAATAGTTATAAATAGACATAAATCGCTGGAAATAATATTAAGGAAAATTGAAAATAAGCCAACGTTTTCGCTGTTGGCTTATTTTCAATTTTCCTTAAGTGGCTGAATAGTGGCAGAGTTCAACCTAGTTTCCTAAAAGAGCCGATCTAGCCGATGACTGGAAACTGCAGGGTAAGGCAGCAGACTATCCTGCTTCTTCAGCACCTATGGTACGTATTCTGAACATTATTTCGACCCCCTCCGATTCAAATTTTCTCCCTACGCGTTTTCTCCATACAAAAGATCTCGTAAGTTAAAAATTGAACCGGCTTTATTCATAAGACAAAGCTTTAAGAAATGTACTACAATAAAAGTCTTAATTAGTTTTATTGATCGACAAGGAGAAGAGAAGTGACCCAATTAAAGGTACTCTATCATGGCTCAGAAATTTCTCAATGACAATGCTTCGCCGATAATCGCCTAGAAAGTCGTTAAATCGTGTAGCAAGCAGAGGAATAAATGAAGGAACCTTCATAAGCCTTTCGAACCACATTAACTTCCAGGCCTTTTTATAGCTCATGCTGCGCATACGTACTCACTTCCACCCCCCATCTTCTAACCGTTCTCATTTGGGTACGCCAGATTAAGAGAGGGTTAAGTTGAACATGCATAAACTTCCATCATATGCTTTCGGGCAAAACATCAACAATTTAAAGGATGATGTTCGGCGTTGCAACCGTTTTGAAACGTTTCTTGGCCATGACAAAGCACGTTGCCAAAAATGGTTTAAATCGGTGTATTTTGCAATGGAGATAAATTTCCGATAAAATGTTGTCAGAATTATTACGGACAAAAAATGCTAAACGCATAAAGCGGAGGTATAAGTTCCGCCACTAAAAAATAAAAAAAAATCTTTAGTGAAAGAAGAAAATTGGTACGTGAGGTATGTCTCCAACCGTATGGCTACTGATGTTCGGTTCGGGTCCGCTTACAATTTGTAATGGTACCATGGTTTACATCAGACTACGTTTTTCTAGTTCCACTAATTTCACATTTTTTTTTGGGGGGGGGGGGGGTGAAAGCGCTGCGGGTGGTTCTTAATTGTTGCTGTGACTGAGGTTGACGCTAATGACCTAGCTGTCGACGCGCCATCACCCCTCCCCCCCCCCTAATTGTTGCGCTCTGCTCCAACCACAGATGGTACAACAATTACGGACCACAGCGGGGCTTCGGAAACTCTCCATCACATCAAACCAAAAAGTATTTTTGCAGGTGGAATGTGCTGGTAAAAAAAAAGGGTGCCTCCTGGCAGTCGGAGACCCACAAGTCCATAAATGCATAAATGCAGCCAAACTAATTCCGTTTTCAGTCAATTTTCAGTCAATTTTATTGTCATTTTGGATCCAACACACGCCGTGTTGAAAAATAATATCATCCCAACCAATGATAAAGTGTTGCAAAACTTTATGATCAGATCAGTGGTTGAGATGACGTCATTTTTTCAATATGGCGCGGGTCACGCTGGCTACAACTTGACGCTGCGTTGGTTATTTTAGGTTGTCGTATATGTTTACTGTGAGCAAGGCCGCTTGCGTTGGTTATTTTAGATTGTGGCATGTTTTTATTGTGAACAAGACCCACAATTGGGCTGAAAATTAAATTCATCTGGCAGTATTCATGCACTTGTGGGTCTTCGACTGTCAGGAAACAACTTTTTAACCAGCCCTCTCCAGCAAGGCAAGCCAAAAAGAGCTGAATTTATTTTTGGTCAACAAACTATTACTCATTGTTTTTAATTTTTAAATTTTTTTTTACCAAAAAATACGTCAGGAGTTGGTCGCTGCAACTGGAGAAAACCTGTAATCTCAAACAAACATGCAGATGATCGATCCGTTGACCAGAACCGCACAGCAGATAACGGACGCTAGACTTGATAGAAAATACGTCCCTAGACCAACAAGAACGATGCATACACCACGTGAAAAATGGACGTAATGTCTTGCGTAAGCAGCAAGAAATAAACGTCCGAAAACGTCCAAAGCTTAGACACCCTTCTGCAGCCGCTTTCGAAGCCCTTCGACCAACGTTTGGCGTCAAGTCCGAGCGAGAGAGCGCCGTATGAGTAATGTCGACAGTATAATGTTAAGCATGTAGCGACCGGCTGACACGGATGTGGTGGAATGTTATGCAAATATGGGACAGCGTGTTTGGTTGGCCAGGCGCGATGGCAAGGACGCTCACGAGCCAACCAAGCTGGCGCGAGGACACAATGGAGCGGAAACCGCAATTGCTAGCGGGGCCGATGGACAATGACGAAGTGCCCATTCGGAGGCAAGTCCGAGTGTCAGACAGACACGCTATTTATTCTGACAAGGACGACCGTGACGAATATGGACGGAAAGAGTTGACTTTCGAACCAGAAACTCTTAAAAGCAAATATTAGCCAAAATTCACCTAAAGGATAGTCCAATTTTTTTTTTATAGCTGCGGCGTTCCATGTTTTCGTTGCAACATGATATTATTACGGAGTGGGAGAATGTGGCTGGCGAAATCAAGGGGCACTAAGGCATGTGAATTAGTAAGTTGGGCAACTGTCATGAATGTACGCTCGAACGGGATTTGAAAAAAACCAACCCACATGGGTTTTATCAGATTTTATTGGTTTTTTTTCGGGCTTTAACGAGATGCACTGGCCTAACTTAGGCCTCTGTTTTCGTTTTGGAGTGTTTTATAGGATCAGTACTACACGTTGTTAGGCTTGTTTAGGCTACTATCATTATAATGCAATCACCATCGTCTACCACTGTTAAAGGGTGAGCGTGTTTTTTCTTTGCACGGTAGCAATGAAAAAGAGCGAGCGTGTTCATTCTTTGCACGGTAGCAATGAAAAAGGGCGAGCGTGTTCGTTCTTTGCATGGTTGCAATGAAAAAAGGGCGAGCGTGTTCATTCTTTGCACGGTAGCAATGAAAAAGGGCGCGCGTGTTCATTCTTTGCACGGTAGCAATGAAACAAGGGCGAGCGTGTTCATTCTTTGCAATGTGGCAATGAAAAAACGAGAGCGATCGCCAATGTCAACGGTATATGACGATTACTACGTAGTAACATCAGGAACTAGGTTTGTTGGCCACATACAGTGTCCACCATTTATTTTACGGGTCAATGCAAGGTGCACTATTAACGCATACAAACTCAAAAATTTTAAGATTTTAAGAGTCTTTCAATTTTCCAGTCTTTTCAAAAACAGTTTTGCGCCAACCCCATTTAAGCGGTGTCGAAAAAGTGTTCACGTTATTTGCGGTTACCACATTCACTGGAAGTGAGTTCCATGGATTTACTACCCTTACCACCAAAAGACCAGCGTATCTCCAGGCGTGTGGCCGATTTGATTAACGTATATAACTGCCTACGCGTACGTGTCGTCATGGTTACTTCGAAAAGCGGTATGTCGACGTCAAAAAAAAAATCTCAAAATCTTAAAGGTTAGGGTTAGATCCGCATTTACACGTCGCAGTTCTAAGGAACCCAGGTCCAGTAGTATGGTTACGTAAGATTTATTCGTGACCGATTTTTTTTTTCATTCTGACGAAGTGAACATGAATATTAATGAATTCAAAGGAACCAAGGAACAAAGTAACTAGCGAAGAAGTACACTAAAAAAAAAATACAAATTAACAATGCTTTTAAGCATCAGCCGTGCAATGCAAACGTTGTACCATATTTCGGGAAATGCTTCATGTGATAACTCGTCCCAAAACTAAAAAATTAAGGTAACACTTACGTGGCTTGGTAAATATGAAAAGAATCAAAACTGGTTACATACAGATTTTGTACACTAAGAACTAGTATTCAAATAATAAATACATTTAAGACATAACTAGGTTTTTAGACTTTTTAACTGAAAATCCTGTCAAAATAGACTCAAAAAGTACCCGTTTTTGTGTATTGCAAGTGTGAAATGTGTTTAATACAAAACAGTACAGCGTCAAATTCCAATACTTTATAAATATTTGCTTAAAACACACGTGATGGAAGTGTTTAAAATAAAACAGTATGGTGTTTATTTGACATTACGGTACGGTACATCTTAAACATAAAGACTTTTGTTAAACACAAGCTTCAAAAACATACACTTTGTAATAAAAACAAAAGCGTTTTATGTTGAAAGTATAACGCTTTGAATTTTTCAAGAACTTAGGCTTATTGTAAAATTGTCTGGTGAAAAAAAAAAACAGTGCGTTGAAGGGCAAGAAAATAAACAAATAAAATTAAAACAGAAAAAAAAACCAATAAGCACTAATAATGAATTACACAGGACGGAAAGCCAAATGGGCTCGAGATGGGTTAAATAAATACGGATGCAAGCCTATTTACGTTTCCTTTTGGACTTAAATGTCAAACTGTCTGAGCTGGGAATCGAACCCACGACCTCTGAAATCAAAGGGCGGGGTCCTGCTGCTGTGTCAGTATGGCTCAGCGGTAAGACCTTGGGATTTGATTTCAAAGATCGTGGGTTCGATTTCGCTCAGGTAGTCTGACAAGTCCAAAAGGAAACGTAAATAGGGTTTGCATCCGTAATTATTTCACTAATAATGAACACTGTTATTAATACAAATAGTGTATGTACTCTAAAACGGTTTGTTGTGTTTGTCGATCGTTGGATAGAAACGGCACCAAAGTCAGACTACCAATAACTAAAGCCTACAGGGAAATGTACAAATTATTCAAAAAAATGATACGTTTCTTGGAACTCATATCTCATTATCAAGCATTACAAGCCAAGCAGCTTACATCAAATAAAACACGTTAAATCCCATACAAATGGATAAACACAATAAAGCATAATATACAATCGACAAAAAAATCATGTTAAACTTTTAAAATAATTCTAAAAACGACCCTATAGTCACGACAAAACCTGTCAGTACAGCATTCGCAAGAAGGAGGTCGAGGATGCCATGTAGTCAGGTTTTAATACGACTTCGGTAGTTTTTAGAATTAGGCCTAGTTTTAAAATTTGAGGGTGCTTAAGTTTTGTCTATTGTATACTATAAATGCTAAAGAATTTAACGTGTTCATTTTTACCTAATATCTTGATTTGTGACTGCTTGATAATGACACGAATAGCCTCGAATTGCATTTTTTGTGTAATTGATGTACTTTTATTATTAACAACAGTGTTTGACGTTGTAACAGTAATAACCTAGATATATAGTTTTAATTGTTTTTTTTTTTTGTTATTTGTTTATTGATTTTCGGCGGAGAAGGTTTATTGTTGGCATCGCACCCTTAAATAAATCTGATCTACGTACTATAATGATCCAGGGCTGCAATTTAGGGGGGTGTAAAGGGGGCCAGGAGGCAGGGGGGGGGGGAATTCAATACAGGGGGCCCAAATTTTTACATGAAATTATTTTAAAATGGCCCACAACGGTGAAACCCAAATTGTTAGTTTTTTTCGGAGGGGGGGGGCCTACGATTTACCCTTGCACCCTCCCCCTTTGAAAAAGGCTGGCTGCGGCACTGCTATAATCTACATAATTTGAGCCATATTATTAGTAAACGTGTACAGTATTTACGTAAGCCTATACACAACTTGGTTCTTCCGCCATGCACATTAAATCCTACGAACTGAAACTAATTAGAGCATTATGATGTCTTATCACCTTAATGGTGGTGGTGGTGGGGGGGGGGGGGAGGCGTATTTTTATTAATTGGACTAGTGACCAACGACGGCATGCCGCAGCTGCAACGTCGACCACCGGCGTGATGGCGGAGCAGCTGAGGGACCCCCAAGTTTCTCCGCCGTCACCGCGAAGGCATTTACGGCGAAGCGATGTACAGCGTTCACCGTCGAACGAAGGCCGCCTAGGCCTAATGTTTGTGTGGGCAGGGGGCGACAGGGGGGCGTGAATTATTGAACAAGCTTCCGTATAATACTAGGGAAGGAGTATAGGAGGTTGGATGGATACGAGGGGTGGGTGGGGTGGGGGTTACGAGTCCCGCGGCCCCAGCTGCTGTGGGTTCTGGGAGGAAACCCAAAGATGGATGATAAAAGACAAAATGGTAGGGTGTTAGCTTCCCAATGGGTTACACCCGGTATTTTCCCCTAATCGGGGTGTTCGCCTATACCAACCAACATGGTTGACGTTTACCGTGTTACGGGAGTACACGCCTTCTTGTTGAACTTAAACTTGATGTGTGGTTCTCTGTATGTTGGTTACACTGACGTTTATACCGACATTTAAAGCAAACCGAGGCCTGCCTAGACTTTTTCGCCTGGATCCTTTCAAAACTAGAACACGAATCCGTAAGTACGCTTCCGTAACATGACGGAAGCGCTTTTAATTCAAAATTAAAAGGACATACTTTCTCACTATATTCGAGCATCCTGCGCGAATATAGCCTTTGCCACATTTACATAGTAAATGTAGTAAAATGTTTTCTCACGAAGAGAAAAATAGGAAAATGAAAGCCTTTGCAACATTATACATTATTTGTAAAACATATGTTTGTTTATACACTGCTGCAGACGGGAATTCCGTTAAAAATAAACCACTAGCGTTTTATTTGCAACATTTTATAAACACATGTTTAAAACACGTTGCGACGCAAGTATTTAAAATAAAATTGTAGTCTTTTTATTGCGGTAATGTTCCAGAAAATTGTGTTTATCGAAAAAGGAATGTTTACCATGTATTGTTCAATAAACACTCACTTTTTAAAGCTAAAAACACTACTGTTTTATTTTAAACAGTACCGTCGCTATGCGTTTTAAACAACTGTTTATAAAGTGTTGCAAGTGTTTTATTTTAAATGCGTATCCTGTCTACAACACTGTATAGTGTACAACAGCTAAATTTTGAACGGTTTCTCTCAGTCCATGCTATTTCTATTTGTAAAACATTTCTATGGTTTTTTTCTACAACAAAAATCTTATAAGAACTCTGTTCTACAGGTGTTACTAAAATGTGTTTGTTTTAAAAAGCACGTTTTTACCGTTGTAGCGGTGTCGGAAACAAGCTGTCATCTGTACCGGATTTTTTTGCGTCTGTGTATACGTTACATTTTGTGAAACCGGGGCTCTGTCCCCCCAACCCCAAAATAAAAATGTTCAACACAGAAAATGTCAATGTCAATGTATTTATATACCACAAAAGATAGAAACTATATTAAATTTACGAATATTATACATTTTCTTCAAGGCTTAAGGTGCAAACGCATCACTCACATTACTGAATTCAAGATTTTGCGCAGTGTTGGTTGGATTCTTGTTGTGATGGTATACACCAGTCTTAATTTGTCTTTGATTAATTTTCTCTGTTATGACTAATTCGTAGGTTATAGTATATAATTTGACGTATAGCACGATTATACTGTGTGCAAGCGGTCCCAGATTTTAGCCTGACCCCTCCCCCCTCCCCATACCCTGCCGCTGTGCTGGACTCCCGTTTCGCCAAATTTGGTTTCGCCAAAACCAATCTGACAAAATTTTACGTACACGAAATTTAAAACCTTATTTCTGTGTAATAGGGATTTAAATGGCAAACATTTAATATGGACAAGCACTGGTTGAATATGACCAATTAATGTATTTGGGTTTTGAAAACTGACAATACAGACGGAAAAAACGTGCAGTTTAAATATTGTTTAGAATGCTTGGTCGTCCCTATGTCACTGCCAAATGTTCTCTTTTAAGAATAGTTAGCTATACACGTGATGGTTACCCTTTCCCAAACGGGAATTCCCGTTTTGCCGAATCCCGTTTCGCAGAATCAAAATATTCTTCAAAAATTAACCATTGCAGAAGTTAAAGATGCGTGCCTAATTGGAAGGAATTTGTGATTCAAATTGAAAAAAAAAATATTCTGCAAAACAGGGGTTTGTTTATAAAATTCTGACCGTTGCACGGGAGTCATGTTTTAATTTCGTGTGCCTAAAATTTAGTGAACGGTATTTGGCGAAACGGGATTTGGCGAAACAAAACTTGCCCTTTAGGCAAAATCTTTTAATCTGCTTTCTTTTTGGCTAAACGGGAAGTAACCGGCGTTTTCGGGAAGAGAAGGACCCTGTATTGTTTCGTGCTCATGTCAAGTGTGGCTTGTACAAGATCCTAGGAATTTTCCATTGGAATTACCAAACAAAGTTGTCCCTCTCAAGTTCTGTGGCTTCGTGTAGAGAGCATTAAACCTCTAATTACACAATTGTTTGAAAGAAGAAGTGTTAATGGGAAACTTTTTTTCATGAAACAGACCCCCCCCCCCCCCCACCCCTCCCAACTTGAGGCCTCTGGACTTGTAACGTAGGTGCAAATGCACCTTTCTGCACGTTATCCACCATTGGCTCTCATGTTTCTATAGGCTGTGTTCGTCTGGAACAGTTTTCGTTTCGAAACTAGAACGAGAAAACGTATGTGTATACGCTTGCGTAACAAGACAGAAGCACCGCTTTGACTGAGTTTAAGTATAGGTTGCCTCTAAAATCCTCGTTTGCGTGTAAATGAACTGGAGAGCGTGTTTGCTTCTGCGCATGTGCAGCTGGCTGGGTCTAATTGAAAACTTACGTCCAACTTTAAAAAAATCTTATTTATAACCAGTGTAGGGTTTTTTAGCAGCAGAAAACGTCATATATCCAGGCCGAATTTTTAGACAATAACATCCATGCTACATTTTAAAATTGTTTTAACGAAATTAATTTACAAATTTTATCCAGAACTCCATACGTGTAAATAATTTCACTTTCACCGTATTAGTGTTTGAAAATTTTAACTGTTGGCGGTGCTAGGTAAAAAAAAAAATCCCCGTCGGCGCTCCAATTTTATGTTTGTTTATGTTTGTTTGTTTGCCTTCCACCGACACCGTCTCTTTTTTTTCGTAACAACAGATGCACAAGGGTCTTTTTTTTGTTACGAATTTGACCCCGGTGGCCATTCATGCGTAGCCAACCCCTCAGCTGGGGGATCAGGAGGGGGGAGGGGGGAGCTCTGTCAGCTACCCTGGTGTGGTCCAAGGTGGAGCCCCTAAAACAGAACGGTTTTAAGACAATTTTGTTCAGTTTGTGACTGCTTGAGAGCATTTTTTAGAAATCGATGTTTTATTAGACGGCATTAAAGGATCGCAGTTACTACTATTTTCTTGTGTGAAACAGGGTATGGGTGCACGTGTCGGAAGGCCATCAGCACCAGCAAAGCACCCAGCAACTGCCAGTGACCTCAATGTCTTTATCTAAGCAGCAAACTGCAAAAAGCGTTCTGCCTTCTGTAAATAATCTACGATTATGAATACCGAAGTAATAGCGTGTTACCGCGCAAAGCAATGCTGTGTAGTAGCGAAAAGAGATTGCCAAAAATACAAACAATTAATAATTTTTTTTCTAAGTTGCCACATCACCCATAAATTTAATTAATATCAAATTCGTTACTTGTGGGCTAGTTTATATCACTGGTGGGCAGCCGTTTATGAAAAAAGGCCTGGAGATGCAGGGAATTTTTTTTCCACGACACCACTCTTGTCATTCGGGTAAGGTTCTTCCGGTTGTCTCCATAATCTGTCACGATCTTATCTACCGCAGAGGTTCAACATTTTTCACCTCTGTTACGTATAAGTGGCACTGCGAAAACCTATAAATAAATTTACGTTTCTATGCATTACATTCTACATCATCATGTAGAATTAGCTGAAACTTTCCGATGTAGCCGAAAAATTATTCCGTTGTTTTTTTTTTTTTTTTGCTAATCGAGTATCGTTACCACTTACGGTTTCTTTAGAAAAGGGCTGCAGTGGGCACCCAAAACATGTGGTTTTAACTCAACGTACCATGGAGTGGAAAATCGAAAAAATCCCGCTTACGTCATTCCGGTTCCTTCACTCCGCACTTGTCTTTAGCTAATGTTTATCACTTAATTTTGCCAGTTTATTGCCCCAATGCTCATGCAAATTCGGCTAATAAAACAGCACGCGCTACTCTCTCGTATTTAGCCGACAAAGCCTGGTGGGGGTTAAGTCCAGAAGAGAGTAATTGCACGTGCTATGGTTGACTTGTTTGTACATGATGCGGTTTGGTTTAGGAAACTCCGTGACGACATCTTCATTCGAGTTCATCTGCATAGGCGCGTCGAAGAGACAAAATTACAACACTGGAAGAATCACTGTTATAAATATTCATACATGTAGCTACGAATTTGTAATAGGCCCTTCTATTCTGCGGTAAGCTTGCTTTAATGTAAAATAAACAGGCGACCAACGGCTATTCAGCTAAGGGCGTACTGTCCATACAGGAAAACGGGAAGTTTCCCGTGGGTCTGCTCCGAGGACCTGCCCGGGGAGCCTAATGAAATTTTTTGGTGATGAATGATTTCAACGAAATGCCACCAATGAGGGACGTACATTAACCATTTCTCGAGTCTAAATGCCCTCCAAGTACACCCGTATTCACCTCGCCGCCATCCAGTTCCGTAAGTATTAAAAAAAAAAAAAAGTTTCGATTTGGATTAACATTTTCAACTGCTAAGATCATATCGGGGAGAGAAAGCAAGATTTTTCTTGGGAAATTCGTATGTCTTTTACGTGCCAGAATCTACATAAGCACGCGATAATTTCCTGGGGCCTTCTCTTTACGAATGCTTGGTGGTGGTGGGGGGAAAGTGGGGTGGGGGGGGGGGGGGGAAGAAACATTTGAAGCTTGAGCTCGGAATCTACGGCACACACTGCAAAAACATGTGTGTTAAATTAAATAAATAAACACAAATCGTTAAGTAATGTAAATTACCTAAATAAACAAGAAAAAGAAGCCTTACATCAAAATTCACACACTACAAATAACGTAGTACAGTAAGCCACTTTTATGTAGCCTACTTACGTTTTGTCGGAGTGGCATGACCCGGATTCGAACTGGCAACCCAATTCGTCCCCAGATCACTGTCATACAGCCTTTATCGCCGTCCTTCACTGGCCATGGAGTTGCCATGAAGATAAAAGGCGCTATGCCAGTGATCTGGGGACGAATTGTGAAGCCAGTTCGAATCTGGGTCATGCCACTACGAAAACGCTCATGTTTATCTTGTATTGTGATAAACACTACTGTTTTATTTTTAAACAGACATTTCGGTCGTTGTGTGTCGTTTATCAAAAGCATGTGTTTTTAAAGTGCTGCAAATTGAAAGCTATAGCTTAAACGTATTTTTAAGTCTGCAAAACTATATAAACGTTATTTTTTTTTAAAGATTTCTTCTCAACCTGTGATATTTGGAAAACTCATTTACGTGTTTCTTAGCTAAAAACGTCTCAAAACGTATTCTGCATGTTCCTACAATGTGTTTATTAAAAAAAAAAACACATCTTTTCACAGAACATGAGATAGATAGTCATGCCCCATCCGGTCTGTGACGTTGGCTAAAACGGAGAATAAACCGAACAGAACTGTGGGGTCGACTTCATACAAATCATCGCAGTTTTTTTTATGAAAAGTCAATCAAATTGCAACAATCATATCAATTCCTACGGTGGGCGGAAAAAAAAAAAACCTAGTGTTTCCATGAAAAAAAACCCTAGGTTTTCCGGCAGCCAAAATTGGTTTCCATCGTCTGAACTAAAATATATACTGTCTTGCATTCTGGTCCAGCAAGAGATTTATACAGGTAACGGATATTTTCGCGCCGACGTCAAGAAACAATTTTTACTTAAGGATCATGGACAAGCTCAAAACCAGACGGCTTCACCAAGCTAAAAAACAGAAACTACTGCTTGTTCGTGGCACCGTTTCACTGAATGTTAGACACCCCACACTTAGGCTTATTATTGGCAGTTGATCACTTAAAATCAAGCTGTTCTCGGCCATCGAAATCTCTAAATAGACTGTTGTGCCCTTGTTCGCGCACGTCAGTAGAGAACGAGCCCAAACAATGGCGAAACAGTCTGTCTAGAGATCTCTATGGGTGAGAGCAGCTTGATTTTAAGTGATCAACTGATGGACATAACTAAAATAGTGACCCTTTTGGTGACTGGGCCTATATCCTCACCAAAGATTTATCGTATTTCTTTTCTCTCCCCACCTAAAAGTTCCTACCGCCGCATTGTTGGAACTCGGATCAACTTAATCCTGGTACTTGGATCCAGGAATTCAAGTTATGTCGTGTAAATACGGGCCCACCTAACAACGGCAATGAAGTTATTGAGTTCCCTGGCTTGAATCCGAAATGTAACACTTCATTCCACAGATTAAAATAGGTCTACTTCAGACATCAAATAAAAACTAAGAACTTGAAAATTGCGCAATAATCAATTTTCAGATTTTTTTTTATATTTACCTCTGAACTATGTAGCCTACTACTCGACGGGATAAAATAGGCATTTGATATCACGAATTGAAACAGGGTTCGCACAAAATATATGGGTTGAGTCTCCCTGACTTTTCCTTCTAGGTTTTCCCTAACCAGATGTTGCACATTTCCCTGACCTTTGGTATCATAATTTAACTATATCCTTAACTTAATATAGTACATGCATCCGTTAGTTTAATTATTGTAGGGCTGCCGTTCTCAAATTTTCCCAGACGTTTCCCTGACTTTCTGCTTAGTTTGGATTTTCCCTGACTTTCCCCTGACTTTTTTCACCCATTTGACTTTTCCCTGATTTTTCCTGGTTTTCCAGGTCCCGTATACGAACTCCTGTAAAAAAATAGTGAAAACATTTACCAGGACTACCTTACCAAATTTGATTTTGGACACAGATACGAGTTAGCATAAACGTGTTGTAAGCTATACGTTTGATGTGTCTTTCCTTGAGGATTTCGCGTGAGTTGTGTCTGTCTCCCATTTTGAGTCCTCTTTCTGTGCTTCGATCCCCCGCGTCTCCCGTCCGTCAAACACAATAAACAAACAAACTGAAAACGTGGCTTGTGTCAACAGTGACTCGGTCTGTCGCCAGTCGCGCGTCGGCGTTTTACTCTCTCTCCAATCAAAATTATTATCGCTCTCACAGAGGTCTGCACTTCAGAATCAACACGCTGAAACGCGTAACTCTTGCCGAATAACGCTGAATGGACAAGAATTTGTTTCATAGAGATATTCAGTAACATTTTCTGACTGTTTTCTATAAATACGGTAAAATCTTTTTAGGGCGTTTTTACGCAACGACTCGACTTAGCATTCTCGCAGCTAGAAATCATCAGGAATTTCAACATGGCGGCTGTTTTAGCTCTGCCGGCTCGCAATGAAAACAGTCAATAATGCGACTTTAGAAGCGACTGGCAAAAAAAAGGTTTCGTCAGGAGGAATTCTTTATCGTATTGTCACAGATTATAAGACTGTAAGCATTGACTCAAACGATGTCGGATGTAGCTAATCCAGGTATAGCATTGCTACCATGGCAACGACACCTTGGCCATCGCGATTAAATTCTAGCTGCGAGAATGCAAACGCGAGTCGTTGCGTAAAAGCATCCGTAGTGACGCGTGGTGAAAAGCAGAGCAAATGACCTTCTCGTCCGTTACGTCACTTTTTTTTTAGTTTCTTTGTAAATTGCATCAAAAAATAAAACTCAACTCAGAAAAAAATAAGGATTAAAAAAAAAAAACACACAAGCAACACCCATGACTCCCTGTAAGTGGATAGCTAATCAATTCTTCCCGTATCACATCATTTTTATACAGAGTTCATTAAAGTTCTGATCAAACTTATCTTAGACATCAAAGCAGCCAAAAAAAGATCTGCACAGGAAGTCTGGAAAGCTCTCCTTTCCACGTTACAGAAAAGAGGGCTCCTTTTTACGTCAGTTTTGCAGGCATCTCGCAAGAGTAGGCACTAACAGCCAGGTACACCACTAGTCCACTACCCTGTAAGTCCCAGTCGGCTGTTAATATCGTCATTGGCAGTGCCATTGTTTCCTAGCAAGATCAGTAATGTCTTTTGTTGCGTCGACAATACCTTAATAGCGGGTGCGGTTAACGCTCGCTGAAAACCATTTGACCCTTTGACCTTAATAGCAACATCTGCTTGGCGTAGAAACTGGACAGGAAGGTTTAAAGGCACATAAATCCTTACGGTATATCGTACCCGTTGAGTATAGCGTTTGCGACATTTACGCAGGTTAAGAGTTACTGTCGCCAAATCATCTCGCACGAAAAAAAAAACAAGAAAATTACTGTGTTGGCAACATTTGGATACGTTTAAACTAGTATCGCGAAACGTGAGTCACACCGGAAAGCCAACATGGACGCATGTACCTTTAAACTGACGAAATCTTCAACTTTACGGATCCACCACCGCTCGTTCCGAGTCGCGGCCCCATGCGGCCAGTAAGCGAGTGGCCGTTATTACTTTTGCGGAAAACGTTCGTTAAACATTACGGTGTGCAGACTTTTTTTTACATGATACAATATAATACAGTTGGTCCCACAACACCGGAACTGGCAAGCAACAGTGTTGAAATTAGCTTGAAGACATGTAACGCGTTCGGTCTTAAAAGGAACAGCTAGTATAGTTCTCGCAACAGCTAGTAGTCCTCCTTACTACCGCTGATTTGGTGAATGTTGTGACCTGACCTGGAACTAGGAAGCAAGGCCTGTACCTTCTGTTCCAGTCGACCTTGCGATACGCTGTACAATTCAAAGGGAGACTTGCAGTGTAACTACTCCCACGTCCTACAGGCATTTATAAGCTGGCTGTACCCTACAATTCCTCCAGTTCCACACTCTTCTAAACCTGGTTAGTGGTTATCCTCCAGTCCCAAACACTCCTAAACCTCATTGCATCCATGTATAGGGATTTCTCCAGTCCCACACTCTTCTAAACTTCTCTATTCTCCAGTCCCAAACACTTCTAAACCTCATTCATCCATGTATAAAGGATTCCTCCAGTCCCACACTCTTCTAAACCTGGTTTTCCTCCAGTCCCAAACACTTCT
>JAHWFP010139664.1:0-12617 GCA_023313725.1 Lithobius niger
TGAGCGAGAAAACTGTCGTTGCGTAAACGAGCCCTAACACAAATAATTCACCGAATCACAATTGAAAGTGTAAGTCCATTAGTTAATATTTACTTATACAAGTCTTTGGCTTTATAGACATCCGTTAGACACAGAAAAAAGAGCAAATCTGAATGATGTACATGAAATAACACTTAGTTTCCTTATTCGATAAGTCATCACTGCCATTCTAATTTTACTACACAGAACATGTGCAGGTAAACTTGCATGTAACCGTGAGATGTCCTTGATCGAGACAAGCACATTCGATTTCCATTGTAATCATAAAAAAAATGAAATGCAAGTGAATCGCTAACGTTCGATTATTACGTTCTGAAACCAAAAACCTCTCGGAGTCGCTCGCCCATTTGGACATGAAGTCCATGCGCGAACATTGTAGCATGGATGATCAGTAACATGCCTACTAAGAACGGTATGGCCTCACAGTCGCTTGTAATATTCACCGTGCGTGCTTTCTGTTTTTCCAGCTGTTCCCCAAATAATGTGTTTCCGTAGTATAATGTAATGCGTTGCCGAGCAGTGGAATTGGAATGGCAGTAATTTTCGAATGAAATTAAGAAACTTTGCGAAAATTATTATTTGGACGTAGGTCATCGATATTTGCCACACTCTCTGTTTATAATGGGTGCATAATAAGCCAAAGAGAAATTTTATAAGAAAATGTAAAGCTGCGGGGTATTTAAAAAAATTGGTATGTTAAACTTATAACGCGGTCTATTTCTCCTCTTGCTTTGTGACTGTAAAGTTAGAACTTAGAAGTTAAAGTTAAAGTTAAAGTTAAAGTTACAAAAAAAGTTAGAAGTTGTCATGGATTCCTTGACATGCAGACACCAGGGGAATGGCCACAATTCCATTTCAATGGATCTGAGTCAATTACCTAGACATGAAGTGAACAAGTGAGTGTCAAGCCAAATCCATTTCTACCCAAATACCGTGGAAAGCAATTCCAATTCAATTCATAACTCAGGTTCAATTCCTACCAAGTCACTGCATTGTTTCAATTCAAATGAAATCATCGCCACACTCTGTATTTACTATTTCAATTCATTTCCAATCAATTACACTTTTCGTTTCTCATTCTGACGAATCAATTTGCTGTTGATCCATTCTTTGTTGCAGTCAATTCCTGTTAAATCAGGAAATATTTCGACAATTCCATTCAGTTCCAACCAATTCAGCCAAAGTCTAGTATAATTTCAGATAAATTTTGACAAATTTTAAGGCATTGCCGAATATTTAGACGATTTTGGTGAATTTTGGGGATGAAATTGGTTCATTTGATTTGAATTTTGTAGAATTGACCTGAATGTCAGGTTGAATCAAAGCAGGTTACAACAAGCAATTGTAAGTCGAATAAAAATCAAATCAATTCTCGACAATAGCCAATCCAATGGATGACTTGGCAAGTCAAGTCAACCTGAACACAGCATTGGCTGAATTGATGGTCATCAAGCCAATTCCTACCAAGCCAGTTTATAATTTCGGCAAATACCCAATTCAAGTCCAAATCAAGTCAACTGGAATTGACGATTAATGAAGTCAATTTCATGAATTCATAAGCTGGAATTGTCCAGCGTAAAATAAATTCTGCCAAGTCAACAAAGGCAGAATTGACTTGCGCCCATCACTGGCAGACATCACGCAGGAAAGTAAAACTGAATGAAAGAGGTTTTCGGGTTGCTAGCTCACATCTCACGTGATTTGTACCAGTACTGTGTAAGCCTCTTTACGAGGTGGTTTAACAATATAGCTTAGGTTTACTTCACGCTTTTTCATAGCGTGATAATATCACATTATTGTGATATTAGTATTACGTACTGTGTCGGGCGCGGCGGGGGGAGTTGTACAGTTTATGTTCAGGTCTACTTTACACACACGCCTTCTTAGATACAGGTTTCGTCTTACAGACACGGACTAACAAGATTGTACCAATATGACTGGAAGAAGATCCATTTCACCCATGTCTGTATATAAAGCATATACAGTACTTATCAACTAAGGAAAAAAATATCAAGTTCAAGGCAGTATATGTCCACAAACCAGCCCAATCGTAAATTGTGTCAGAATTGCATAATAAGATCGACAACCCAGCTCGATTTAGCTACCTATGTGATTGCCCATCTAATTGGAAATCGTTCCTGACTTACCGCTCTAACTAGATTATTCTAGCGTCGTCATTGATTATATAATATAGAAGAAGTTAATTTGAATGCAGCAGCCATGATGAACTTAAGAAATGCCACACAAAAAAATCTACATATTCGTTGTTATGAGTTGGGTGAAACTATCTTTGTCCAGACCGCTAGAATTTGGGGTTAACACTAATCACTAACACCAAGAAAATTCTTTAAATGCTACTAATACTCATGTAGGCTACTAATCCATGCTATTTTCCTTTAAATTCTAATAATACACTGATGTGCGCTACAGTAGCCTGTTGTTGGGTGAATAAGAAGAAAATTGGCTGACATTTTGCAATTCCATATAAAGAAACGATGACCCAATTATTATTAATAGACGGTTGTTGTTTAATTTGATTAGCTAGTGGAAACTTTCCCCATTTATTTAATTAAGAGTTTATTTAATTAATTAATGACATGAAGGGTGATTTATTTAATTAATGACTTAATGGTATGTTTATTTAATTAATAACTTAAGGTTTAATTAATGACTTGTGTTTAACTGAAGCAAACTAAAGTATTTGGAACCATACTGGACCTTTTAAAATGAGACATAAGCCCAGTAAATAGGAATTTCAGCAAACCCTAGAATTTTAAACCTGACTCCTCCAATCATGGCGGGGGTCGAGATATCTTTCTAGCCTATCTTGTCAATTAGGCCTATCTAACAATTTGTGGATTACGATTAGAAAGTGTCTTATGTAAGTAGGGTAATGTCATATTTTTTATTGACTGTATTTGTACATTATTTACATTTTTATAACCTAGTTTTACATAAATGTATATTTTTTTTGTATCAGAATATGTTGTATGTTTATAACTGGTTTTGTAAATAAAAGGAATATGTTTTTGTATGAATATCACGACACTATTTCTGTGATCGTTTGTTAACTGTATTGCGGAAGACACATAGAGCCTACATTACATTAAATACATGTGGATCCTTGAAAATTACTGCTTTACGGAAGACATATAACATCAACAGAACCACAAAGCTAGATTTGTCCTTATCGAAACAGTTTGGCTCGTTACACGTCCTTTTTGTTGCTCTGTTAGCCAGCACAGCAGTACTTCCAAAGCTACAATCGGAAGTCGTCAAACTCAACAGAACGTTCCAAGGAGCAGAAGTGATGTTCCCTTTAGTGCGCATCTGTCATTCTGCCCACAAAAGCACAGGGGCTCGTCACAAAATACGAATAGGCCGACAGGACGAAAAAAATAACACCAAAACACACACACAAAAAAAACCACAACACAACACAAGAACGGGTCAGGCAGCCAATTGTACGCTGCCGCGTTCTATCAGCAATAGCGGTAAGCATCTGCACCCGATTACGCTCATTATTGGTTTTATTGCAGCTATACACTTCAATCTTTCAAATAACACTAAAATGATCAACCTCCGACCACTTTGTCTTCAATTAAAAACGCCACGAAACATCGCTCCCAACTTCTTTTTTCCCAGAACCGGCTCTCCTTATGACCAGCAAAATCGTTGAATAAAATCTACGATTTTTTGGTGAGCTTATTCCGATCGCGACGTTTCTTACATCAATGGATTGCCGTAAGTCTAAATATTTAAACTGCACCATTGGTTTGTTGAATTATTGCGCTACTTGAATTATTGCGCAACAACGAAATACTTGAAAAACGACCACATCACGCGCGGTCAAATAAGTGGAGGCGCTCATTTTGTCACATGCGTGATATAGTAATGTTTCAAGTAGTTCGTTGTTGCGCGATAATTCAAGTGGCGTGTAAAACAAACCAATGGTGCAATTTAAATATTTAGACTTTCGGCAATCCATTGATGTAAGAAACATCGCGGTCGGAGTGTAAACTCACCAAAAAAATCGTAGATTGTATTCGACGATTTTGCTGGTCATAGGAGAGCCGGTTCTGGGAAAAAATCAGTTGGTAGCGATGTTTCGAGGCGTTTTTATTGAAGACAAAGTGGTCGGGGTTGATCATTTTGTTGTTATTTGAAAGATTGAAGTGTATAGCTGCAATAAAACCAATAATGAGTGTAATCGGGTGCAGATGCTTACCGCTATTGCTGATAGAACGTGGCAGCGTACAATTGACTGCCTGACCCGTGTTTTCCCCCTAGTTCTTGTGTTGTGTTGTTGTGGGTTTTTTTGGGGGTGTTTTTTTTTCGTCCTGCCGGTCTATTCGTAATTTGTGACGAGCCCCTGTTCACAAAAGTGGTTGAATTTTTTTAGTATACGCAAGGGTTTATCAACCACCTCCAGATGGAACGTTCTGCTGAGTTTGCTCACGATTCTATGTGTATTAACGGTGCCGAACTGTTTCCAGAAGGATGAGTTTGGGTTGGTGGTTTTCGAATGTAGTTCAAAATGGTGACACTATTGATACTTCCATTTTCTGTTGTTTTCCAAGAAGGTGCCCATCCCTTTCTGCGTTTTCCGAGTGGTTACCATTTCCAACTAAATGTAACCAGCAAAAAATAAAATAAAATAAGGAAACCAACTTTATAGATTGTCCGGAAAGACATGTGTTGAGACGGGATATACAGGATGCTTGGAAATAGGTGTCTAATATTTTCAGGGCTTAATTCTACCATGAAAACAAGTAAAAAAAATTCCTAAGAAACATGGGTCCAATTCTGCTTCGTTTTGGAATTAGACCTTGCCGAGAGTAACGAACTTTTGAAATTATTACAGTCGTGGTAGACGAAATCATGAATTCCAAACATAATGACCACTAATTAACAGATGATAATAAAAACTTTCTGGATAGACCTCCCTTCCAGAATGTTACAACGTTTAATAAGGAAAAAAAAAACACACTTCTTTGCATTTGAAAACAACCAACAAATAAACATTTAAGAGACTGTACACAAATGACGTCACCCTAAATTTGTCCTTTTTTACTGCCAACCCCATGTCTGTCACAGCTTCCTAGAAAATTGTACCCCACAGAAAATGAAGTCATAAAAACACCGCCCGCCCTCCTCCCCCCTTCCCTCCCTTGTTTCTGATGAAGCGGAAGACTACTAATAAATCCCATTTTTACCTCAGTTGGTAGTCTGATTATCTGTGACATCACAAAATTAGGGACTTCCCCTTTTCACACTGATAAACTCTGTGAGTGGGGCCCCCCCCCCCCCCCGGCGTGATGTCATTTGTGTTTGGACGGATATTCAACATTACTATTCTCAGCATCAACTTTCAACTATCAGTATTTTATACTTGGTGTCAAATAGGTTTTTTTGTGGGCTGATTACTCCCATGAAAACAAGTAAAAATTCTTCATAAGCATGGGTCCAAATTTGCTTTAAAGTAACCAACTTTTGAGGTTTATTGCAATTATGGCGAACGGAATCACAAAATGCAAATAAAATTACCATTAATTTAATTGAATAAAACAATAATAATAATGAAGATCCATCTGTAGACAGAACCTTTAGTGATGAAAAAAAATTTTTGTGATACAATTTTTTTTGTGTGATTCAAAGCACTTAAAAAAAAAACAATAATTAAACGGCGGGTTCTGGAAGGGAGGTCTTTCTAGAGAGTTTTTTATTATCATTACTGTTTATTTAATAAATCAGTGGTCATTACGTTTGGAATTCGTGATTCCGTCTACCACGACTGTAATAATTTCAAAAGTTTGTGACCTTCGGCAAGGTCTAATACCAAAACGAAGCAGAATTGGGCCCATGTTTTTTAGGATTTTTTTACTTGTTTTCGTGGTAGAATTACGCCCTGAAAATTTAACACAAATTTCCAAACACCCTGTATTGTTCCTCCATGCTGCTCGTTCGTCTTTCCTGGCAGTCGGCAAAAGTAGCGCCTTTGTGTTTATTATAAAATGACAGGGGAGCTTATGGTGTCGGTTAAATTACATTGTGATTATAAGGAATACTAAACCCTCACTTTTCCTGTTTTTTTAAATATTATTTAAAACCTAAAACCCTTTTTTAAAAACTTATAAAATCTTGCTTGCCTTGATAATAACGTCGAAATAAATAAAAACTGCCTCTTTTAAATCACCTCAGTGAGCTCTCGCCATGGAGAGGCTGTGACGTCATCTTTCTTAAAGCCAGTTGGGGTGCGGTCTTGCCCTTTCTTACCCTTGTGCTGCACCAAGCTAGCCCCCGGCAACACCGTTTTGTTTCTGGCGCCTGCACAGTCGAGGCAGACAGCCTGGAATGCGGTAAGAAAGATGACGTCACGCCACGCGATTTCAAAACGAGGTTTTCTCCAGCGATTGGGAGTTGAGCACGTGTTGTCTGCTTAAAACAGTCGTTTTAAAAGTTCGTACGGTTTAAGCATTAATTCCTATTGACGTCGGATGCCTCTTAATATTAATTCTAGTACCTAAAGTAACGATAAAAAAATTCATAGTTGGAGGGAGGGTGTAGTATCTTTTTTTTTTAATTTGAATGTGTTTGTAAAGGTTAAAATCATACACGTTTCGCCCCTGATAGCAAGAGTTCACCACTTGGGGTCAAAAGATGTAGTATCTGTTTTAATGTCAGATTTCCTGAAGGTCGAATCGATCTTCAAATTCATATAAAACACCTCGACAACGCGAAGCTACTTTTATGTATTCAGTGTTATTTGAAATTAGGAGAACATCCCTCCCCCCCACCCCTGCCTTATGTATACGAAGAAATGCTCTTTTTGTTAACAGTTTGGTCAAAGCTAAAGCTTAAAACAGTAAGAAAGCACAGAGAAAGATAATAACGAACTCTTAAAAGACCCGTATTTTTTCGTCGGACATAGTATCCGCAATGAAGGACAGCCACTCACAATTAGTACTGTGGGGCATTATTTGGTTAAGAGATGCTTAAGGCAGTTGCTACACTCTTCTGTTGAAGCCGACACTTCAGACGTATAGAGCAGTGACACGGCGTAGTATTATTGCATATAACTCTATGCTGGAGCCTTAATGGGTTAGCTGCAAGGGGCACTGCAGAGAGAAACAGAAGGGCGTCATACTGAAGCCGATGCTGTGAAGAGTGATTTCTTAGACCTAAAAGGCGCGATTTTTGTTGTTAAAGAAAACAACGTTATTTTAAGCCTTAAAAAGAAATCCGCTCTTCCGTTGTTTTTCCCTCCATTTTAATGTAGTGCACCTTGTAGTTATGCCCTCCAAAACCAATACTGGTGCTAATATGGCGGCAAATGTCACAGCTCTATTTATTAAAAAACGACAATACACTTGAGAAATGGGCGTCAACAAATGCAGAGGTGTGAAAGCATGGTTTTACCGTGATTTTCAGACCTATGGTAAAGTATCACACTTTTATCATGATAAAACCATGGTTAAAGGAACCGTGAGAAAACTAAACTATAGCCATTGTTTGCAGAACAGTATAATTTTGATTGGGCTATGCTGTAATCATGCTAACACTTCAAATTCAGTACTAGGGCACGATGATTATAGAATGGTTCAAAATAGAACTTTCTTCGAACCATGATTACCGTATAGCATAGTTTCTTCAGTTATGTTGTCCATTAAAGCGTGGCTACCATGGTAAAACTGTCCAACTTGACCACTGGTTTGAAACCATGGTAAAGCCATGCTATATTTTTTCTTGGTAAGAGGCATGGTATTTGATACTCCAACAAATTGCTACTGTTTTGCTGCATTCTGGGAGAACGAATGCTGAATAAACACCAATTCGTGCATAATCTTTGTACAAGTTCGCACATAGCCTAGCAATCGGAACTAACTTCAGCTGAACTGCTGGAGTACCTAAGACGTTGTACTGAAGGACGTAACAATTGAACCATTAATTGAACATGTGCGAATTATTTTTAGAGCATCGTATGTTGTGCATGCCTGCTGGATCCTGTGCTATCCTTTAACCGGATATTGCACCGGATAAACTGGATTTTGAGATACTGCAAATCGTAAAAATGGGCTCATTTTTGATTGGTCCAGGTATTTGGCTTGTCGTTTGATGCTGCTTTGTAACTGTGCAATCGTAACGTGATCCATTTCGTGATAAGATAAAATTCGCTGTTGAGGAATGTGAGGTCATTTTGTGGGGTACCTTCGTGGGTATGAAAAATTATCACAATTGTCGTACTGACCCCGAAATTTTTTTTTTCTTGTTGGAATTTTTATAAGTTCCCTGTTGTGTTAAAAATTGTTTTAAGAATGTTTAGTTTTACGAATGCACAAACACAGACACAACCAGTCTCCCATAACAAGAAAGGGCTTGCAAGTTTTACAAATTGTAAATGCATACAAAATACACATTAAAGCCACTCACACGAAACGGACTGAAATAATAAAACAAACATAGACGAAAAATATTTAAAAACGCATGTATAATACACAAATTAAACATACGCACACGCACTCGTACCAAACAGTTAGTAAATAATATATTTCCATATGCACGTGCAATACATTTCCAATTGCATTAGCTGTCTGTGACATAATCAAACAGTAAAGCAATTCTTGTTCCCTGGTATTGGAGTTTCAGATTATAGTTCGTTTAATTCGAGTGTACTCTAATGCTGTTTTTATTTTTTTTATTGTTATTTGTGTACCTTCACAGCTGTGAGTTCCGTGGGATACAAACCTACTTTTTTTTTTCGAAACGGAGAAATATTTGTTCACAAGGAACGAAGCAACATTACACTTTTGTTTATATTTTGAACATCCAAATTGTTTCTTTTTAACAATCGAAACTGAAACAAAAAACGAAACTATACCGAAACTAAAAAGACCATTTTTGAAAGTGCAACGAATTTACAGATCACAATCACCATAATTTTTGTTAAGACGTACTTCCCATAACATTTTCTAAATTGGCTTTAATCGTTTGATACGGAATTCCCACTGTGTAGTGCTCAGAAATGGCAGTTAAAAGATTATTCTATTTTCTCCTCGCCAGGCTCTAGCGTCGTCTCTAGAACCTTCTGCCCTCTTGTGAGCACAATGCGAACCACTATATCTTGTAAACTCCGTTAGATGGCGGGAGTGTTTCGTTTCTCAATGTTACCAACAGAGAGGCTTGCAGGCCAGTAGTTAGCGACAGTTAAAACTATAATTTGTCGCAGTACGTCAAAACAACCAAATGTAACATCATCTACCTTTATCTAAACAAACCTACTAAGGCCATTCCTCTAGCTAATCTTTTCTTATTACAAAAAAAGTCAATGCATCTTTTTTGGCACGTTTGAAAATGTGTTTTGGTTTTGAGCGCGCTAACAAGTTTGGGCAAACCGACGGCCTGAAATCAACCAACGAGTCGGTTAGCCCAAGTTTGTTAAGACGATCCCAAAACACCCAACAAAAAAATTATATGTATGATATAAGAGCATTTTCTTCCGATTTGCAGCATAGGAAGCAGCAAATATGTTTAAAACGCTTTTAAAATTTTCGTTAAACCATACGTAAAGGTACTTTCTGCCTAACTTGTAACAGACACGCGCAGATTGCCACCCAAGCATGTTTCCATCGCACTTTATAATTATTTTTTAGGCCATTATTTTATAATTTTTCTTCGGCGATCTATTGGCATAAATAATTTTAATTTTTACCGTATTAGTCATTTAGATTTTTGATCGCATGGTAATTATTAACAAACGATTAAAATTTATTACATGCACACACACTCAGATGAAACGTCATGGTTATAGTACGCGCGCAAAGGATCATTTAGTCACAGGATGATAATAAATATAGTTCCGAATATTCAAGAGAAAATCTCATAGACGCCACATTTTAAAACGAATTTTTATCAAGGGATTGACTAACGGTTAAGTAAATAGACCTTTTGGGCCGAACTTGATGTGGGGGATCGAGAAAAATGGCGGTGGTAGGAATGTACCTTTAAAAGCCAGTATTTTCAGGCAAAACGTCCTAGGCACGAGAACTAGGCCAAACTCACTGTTTTCCTTCCTTCTCCACCTAGCCACACAAAGTAAACCAGTTCGAACGGTTTTGTTACGGAACTACACCTCCACTAACCACAGGAAATATGGTACTGTATGAGCCCCTAAAGTGATGAAAGTTAGGAAATTTGTTGCTCATGTTTTAATCGGGGAGCAGAAAAAAAACCGGTGAAAACAAAGTTGTGGGTAAACAGCCGAGGGGGGGGGGGGGAATTTGTTTCTCTTTTTTTGTTATTTTCCGTGTTATTTTTTGTTATTAAGGTTACATTAGGTCAGTTGCATTGGCTCGAATTTTAACAAGCAGGGCATGTAGTTTCTACAGGAAACGACTTTCGTAAAATCTTTATGTCGTTTTTGTTGGAAAAAATATTTTGTCCTTTTTTTAAATTTAAGGTTTGTAATGTTTGGTTATGTCACTGCCTTTGGCTCGGATTTCACCAGGCAGTATACGTAGTTTCACCAGTGAATGATTTTCGTAATATATTTTTTCCTGAGGGTTTTCCGCTGTTTTTTTTTCCAGCGGCCTTTTGTTTTCGATGGGCTATGTCTTCCCCCCCCCCCCACCCCGGCGCTTTTTCTACTTTTCCTAAATCAAGGACCGCAGTAGCCGCCGGTAGTGGTCCTTATGTAAGCCTCAGCATGAACTTCCACGTTGAAAGTCGAACTTTAAACTCCTATAATTTCGTGCAGAACGTAGACCAACGAAATTCGGTATTTGGGGTAGTGTCGTAACAATTTCACTGCATTACAAATTTAATGACAGCAATCGAATCGTTCGGCGTCTGCAGCATGGCCCTTTCTTGTTGTTGTAGTTGTTGTTGTTGTTGTTGTTGTTGGGACTCTTGGCTCTCACCTGGAGATCGAACCACTGAACCGATTTTCAAGTTCCATAGCTTAAAATGTAGGTATGGACAAGGCCAGGGCCTTTTGCATGGTGTTTTTATATAACTACGTTATTCTTGTGACGGAAAGCCAAATGGGCTGGAACCTACAGATCGAAACAATGAACCAATTTTCAACTTTTATAGCTTAAAATGTAGGTATTAACAACGATTAGGGCCTTTTGAACGCGGTTTTAAAGTGACTGCAGTATTCTTATAGGCAGAGTATTTATTATAGCAGAGCACTGGGCAGAAGTCATAACGTGGCTTAACAATTTTTTGCAAATCGAGCTGTAAACATGAAATTTGGTACACAAGTCTTTCTTAGCAGTATAAATCTAACCGCCATAGACCCACCATGAAATACCCCCAAGGGCCACAGTGCCCCCCCCCATAGCCCCCTCCATACCCTCTCCCAGAGGTTTGGGCAACAAATTCTTGCAGATAAGCTGAAGACATGAAATTTGGTACGCAAATTATTCTTTGCAGCATAAATCAAATCAACCGTGGAACTCCCACGATGTACCCTCCAAGGGCCTGCAGCACCCCCCTTTGCCTCCTCCCTGAGGCTTGATCAATAAATTCTTGCAAATCGAGCTGAAAGCTTGAAATTTGGTACACAAGTCATTCTTAGCAGCATAAATCGAACCAGCTGTGGAACCTGCATGAAATGCCCCAAAAGAGCCCCCAACGCCCCCCTACACTGTGAAAACGATGTGTACTGACAGTACACATCAATGTGTACTTTCTCAGCCTCCAAACGAACTGTGTACTGTGAGTACACAATTTGTGCACTGGTAGTACACAAGCTGTGACAAGAATGTGTACTCTCGGTGCACAGACTGTGTACTGCCAGTACACAACTCGTGTGGAGGCTAAGAAAGTACACATTCGTGTGTACTGTCAGTACACATCGTCTTCAGAGTGTATGCCCCCTCACTGAGGTATGACTACCAACTTTTTGCAAATCGAGCTAAAAACACGAAATTTGGTACACAAGTCTTTCTTAGCAGTACAAATCGAACCAGCCATGTACTCCCATGAAATAACCCAAGGGCCCCCAGCGGCCCCCCCCCCCAAGTGCCCCCTGTGCTTTGACCTTCCTCCCTGAGCTTTGATCAACAAATTTCTGCAGATCGAGCTAAAAGCGTAAAATTTGGTACACAAGTCATTCTTAGCAGCACGGATCGAACCAGTCATAGAACTCCCCATGAAATACCCCCAAGGACCTCCAGTGCATCTCCCAGTATACCTCTTGAGGCCTGACCAATAAATTCTTGCAATTCGATCTAAAAGCATGAAATATAGTACACAGTCATTCTTAGCACGGGTAGTTGCGAGCACTGGGGCGTCAGATTCGATAGGCACCCAAGTCCCAGCTGTTACATATCTGGCTTCTTACAGACCCCCCCTCCCTGATGTTTGACCAACAAATTATTGCAAATGGAGCTAAAAGCTTGAATTGTGTCACACAAGTCAGTCTTAGCAGTACACATTGAACCAGCCATGAAACCCCAATGAAATACCTCAAGGGCTCCCCATGTCACCCTAGTATGTACCATCCCCCCTGCCTGATGTTTGACCAATAAATTATTGCAAATGGAGCTAAAAGCTTGAATTGTGTCACACAAGTC
>JAHWFP010139664.1:13700-28028 GCA_023313725.1 Lithobius niger
ATAGCTACACTATCTACACCTGGAGATAGCTACACTATCTACACCTGGAGATAGCTACACTATCTACACCTGGAGATAGCTTAAAACGAAGGTATGAAGAAGGTAGGTAGGAATATTCTTTTTTTTTTATTATTCTTGCTGAAACAAGAAAAAAAATAGATATCAGTATTAAAAAAACACATATGTGTATAAATTACGGATGCAAGTCTTAAAAAAAACTTAAAGCCCAAACGAACAGCATTAGAACAAGACATTTAAGTCATCCAGCGTCGCACTAATACGTTTAAAAGAAGCTCCAGCATGTTTTCTGGGATGCTGGAGAATCTTTTACACGTATTTGTGCGACGCTGATGGCTTACAAGTATTTTTCTAATGTCTGTTCCTTTAGAGCTTTAAGTTATACGCTTAAGCACTTTCTAATACTAATTCATTGTAACAATTTTAAAAACTGTTGGAACTGACTGTAAAACCGGTTCAAAAATCTTATCAGATGGCAGAGTTTAGACAATTTACTCCTCATTTCAGGAACATATGCATAGCCATCAGACAATTCCCCCCCTCCCCCGACCCCCAACCCGCCAAGAACATTAAAAACATTAATATTTTTATTATGTTGATTTATTTATTTATTTATTTATTGTTGTGATAATAATATGAGTAATATGAGCTGTCTAAATAAATTGAATTAAATTTGGTGGTAGCTTTTTAAGGTCGCATCCTAGCTCTTTATTAAACTGAATTGAATTGAACTGAGTGATAACTGAATTGGCAATTGTTTAGTTATCGTCATGTGAGGAGTAATTCTAATTCTAATGTAAGGAGTATTTGTTGCCTACCTATTGTTGTAGGATGCACGTATTGTTGTTGGCTACACGTGTTCTATGAACCAAATCATGACAGATATTGGGATGTAAAGGATATCGCCTGCTTTCCGAGTGCTGGGATCTAACAATGTCGAGGGCGCGCAGCAACCGAACCATTGTTGGATTCCAGCATGAGGAAAGCGGGCGATATCTTTCTTCTCACCCGTTTTGAATCTATCAGTCCGACGTAAATTGTTGAGCGCAAGTGAGCGCGAGTGGAATACATTGTTACGTTTAGCCCGAAGAAAGTTTGTGTAGAATATTCGTTAAGATGCAATACTATACACGCAACGAAAAAAAGCAAGTTTAATTTTGAAAGCGGTTGCAATGCTGTAATTAACATGAATTTCAACGATTTTTTTTTATGTTTGAGGTGGCGTTGTTTTCAAAAATTGTTCCCTGTAATTAATTATATTCGGTTCCTGTATTCCTTTTTGTCATTTAATGAAATCAACGTTTGGAAAGCAGCAGTTGCAATGTTGTGAATTGCTGAACGTTTTTATTTTTCTATCTGTTATGTTTTTTTTTTTATTTATTTCAGCAAATTTATTACATTTGTTTGTTTTCTTCCACTTTTCATTTAACGCAAACGGGGGCTGGGATCCACGTGGAGTGCTGGGATCAAGGATCCCAGCCCTCCGCCTTGGATTCTAGCACTCCTCGGCCTCGTTCATTGTTGCGATCCCGTCGTCCTGTATTGTTATAAGAGGACTGAGAGCTTCAAAACGGGTGAGAAGAAACGTTCCGGCGCCTTCAGGTTGTATTGGTCAGGAAGTTGTTCTTTGTTGAGTCCAGTAACGGAGTCAGGACCAGTGCGGTGGCCTTCAAATGGGTCAAAGGACACAGTGGAGTCCGGGGTAATGAAGAGGCGGATGGTCTGTCGCGCGAAGCGGCACAGGGGAATTGCGCTGAATAAGGTCCCACGGCTCTCTGCTCGCATGCGGTGATCTGCGGTTCGTCACAGAGCTGCGGCCATGTTGCAAAGTGCGTGGGAGGGTACATCTGGTGGGAGGGATCTTTTTGCCATACACCCTGTCTGTGGCACGGCGTCAAATGTTGACAAGCTTAGTTTTAAGTATGCAAGAACGCTCTCCAGGTTGCGTGTTGACTGTACGTTGCTCCGAGCGCATAAGTTCAAGTATGGGTGGGTGGGATCCCCACTCTGTCCACTCTGCTTGGTAGATGAGTCGTCAGAGCATGATTGTGCTCTTGTTATGTCCCAGGTATGCAAAGGAGAGAGAACGTCTTTTCCCATGGTAGCAAGATCTTCCAACGCTAGCGGGGCTTCTGTCTCATTCACAGGGACAGAATCCAGTTAGTAAGCTACGGGCCATTGCCTTGTTTTGTGCTGAAGCAAGGATCACAGTTTAGTTTGGGACCCTCTCCCCCCCCCCCCCCCCCCTCTCCGACTTGCTGCAGGGAAAGAAGGTGTGCACGGTAAAAGTGGTGACATGGTGGTGGGGGTTCTGTGTCGGTGCGACAACGAGTGGCGGACTGTGTAACGGCCGAGGCGTGACAATCGCGTGATGGTATTTGTGAGCGTACCCTGGAACAATTGGGCGTGCCAGTGAGCTGGAGTTTGACGGAGTACAGATGCGTGAGTTGATGTAGCGTAACGAATGGTGAAGTGCAGACTTGGTGCTCCGTATTTCTTGTGGTGTAATTGTTGTTGTAGTGTGTTACTTGGAGTGGATGTTGCTGTTAGTTTGCCGCATGTTGATGCGGCTTGGTGTAGTGTGGTTTGACGTGTTGTAATTTTTTAGTTGGGGCGTTCGACAATAGGTCATGGCCTCAACAAAATCATGGAAAGGAAAGGAGTCGGGACTGAATTGTTTGAGGGGCCGATAGAGGGCACATCTGGACATAGTGGGCACATCAAGGGCCAATGCCATTTTTTTCAAGGCAGTCGCATCAGGCACTTTTGTTTCGTTTAAGTCATCCTAAACGTAGCTTAGTTTAGGCTTAATTTTTTGTGTAAAATCTGCCCCACAAACACACAAAAATAAGTTAGACTAAACATACATTGCAAAGTTTCTACACAAATAACTGAATAAATTAAATAATAAAAGCTCTTTAATAATAATAATAATAATAATAATAATAATAATACTTTTGATTTTCCTAGCTCATCCTAGAATATTTTTATTGTTTTATTTTTTGGTGACGACCTGAGTGTCGAGGGTAGATCCTGTGTGTGTGTGGGGGGGGGGGGGGGGGGGTGAGAGGTGGTGCGAAATGTTTTGGAAGGGGTTCATGGCCCATAACTTGCGCCGTCACTGGTTAGGTGCCGGGCCACTCGTCTGTGATGATGTCTCACGAAAGGTGGCGCCGGAGCCCTCTTGTGTCTGTTTCCTCAGTCCGAGTGACTGGTGCAGTCTTGGATAAGAGAGTACGACACCTGTTGGAGGAGTCATGCTTTTCATATACGGTTAGCAGGCATTATTGAACGTTCATCCATCGGTGACTATCCGTGGGAGCTGCACTTATGCGGAAATCGATGGCGGTGGATTTGTAAAGCTGTCGTATGGATCACGGTCCATGGAATGGCTACCTAACCCATCAGGGAGTTGTTGTTTCCTGGAAGTGTGTCTGCGGGAGTGCAGATGAAACACTGGTGCATTTTCTGCCAGATTGTGTATTGCTCGACACGATGCGAGTCAAGCAGGGTCGGATTACCCTATTTGGAAATCCGGAAATCTCCTCTGACACACCGATGGGCCCATAATCCCCCCCCCCCTCACAAAAAAATCAGGCTTTTAGTCTTCTGTACAGCCGTACTGGCTGAGAAGACTATTGCAACGACTTTGTCCGTCCGTCCGTCCGTCGCTTTTTTTAACTTCGCAACGGTACCAGAAATTGACGACCACTGTTTACAACGTTCGATTCAGTGTCAAAAGTTAGTTAAATAACATGGCAAATTAAAACATCGTTGCCTCCTTATAGCTAATACACTTCTTCGACGTAACTAAATTAAATAATAACATTTCATCGTCGAATTGAAATCCTAAAGATTTGTGTTAACGCAGCCGTAAAAACAAAAACATTTTAACTTCGTTTAAAAGAGTCTTGTCGCATTGTTGCATGAATGAATAGGCTTACGGTCGAACCAAATTCTCCATTAGGCCTATCTGCTACTTACGAAACTAAAACTGCCGTTAAAAAAATTAGGCCTAAAAAATGAAAATTAGGTCTAAAATAACGTTACATGGCAACGTCAATAGTTGCTACGAGTCGCTGCAGCGTTTCTCCTGTCCCTTCCCTACTACCACTGATCTATATCTAGGCTACGTTGCTCATTACGTTGTAACACTGTAACTGTGTGTGCGGAGGCATACCGTGTTGCAAAAATGAATAGGCTTACTGTATATACAATTCAAATCTCCGTTAGTTGCTACTTACGAAATTAAAGTTGTAAATTAGGCCTAAGCGCTGACAATTATCCCTAAACGTAAAATAACCTTAAAAGCTAACATATTTGAAACGGGCAATTCTGATGGTTACTGTTTTTAGATTATATAATAAAGATAGCTGTTGCAATGCGTGATAGAGAAGTGTGCCTCACTATTGGTAGTGGCAGAACTGTACAGAAGACCGGATGCGACTACGTAGTCGCTGTAGCCGCTTGTTTTATATGAGAAAAAAATCTCTGAATAATTATTCCGAATCAGTCACATACCATGTTTTGTGCGATTGTTTAGGGTAATTCTTCCTCATTCGTGTGTCCTAAAGCCCTATCCAGACTGGCTGCTCGCGGCTGCACGCCGACGTAGTATGGTGTAAAAAAGACTTCAATATTCGTCCTTAACGCAACACCAACCACACAATTGCCGCAATATTGACCTTGTAGGCACGTAGTTACGCAAAGCTTCGCACGAAATGTTCTTCTGTCTGAAGAGCCCTAAATGCGCCAGTAGTTGGAAAACGACGCAGAGCTTGCGGCATGAGCTTCGCATGATATCAGTAGCCAACTTCACAGCACGTTCCTGTTTGTTGCATTACATGCGATGATGCTTGCCGCATTATATGCGATGATGCTTGCTGCATTGTATGTATTATACGCGATGATGCCCGCTATCCTCTACTTCGCACGTCGCATTCATTCATTGTTTTGCAATCAAGAAGAAAGTGCAGAAATTCAGCAAATCAGAACGTCGATAAGGAGCGAACCCTTCGGCAAGTTTTTATTTTTCTCAAAAAGTAAAATATATACATTGCTTATTATTTTCTATGTTGTAAACGAGTGTTTACTAAGAGTTTCTGTGCATTCGGGTATCTTGTGAAAGAGCTTTTATTATGCTTAAATTAACACGACTATAGTGTGCGCGGTGTATCTTGAGTCCTGCAAGTGTTTTGTGAGCGGCTACGTCTTCCTGGAGGGGGTGGCTTTAATCGATGGCCGCCATTGTTTTTGTAACCATCTTGGATATCAACAAGGCACTCTGCTACTGAAAACGTACAATCGATTATCTGTGTTCGTTCTGCGGAGAACTCAAGATAGATCATATAACAGAGCTCTGGCGATCTCAATTACTCGAACTTACGATGTATTCTATTCTCCTTTCCAGGCTACAAAGCAATTCTTGAATATGAGAATTATATACATTATGTCTCAGAAGTCCTGCACCAGGTGAAATACGTTTTAAGACTTTTGACTCATATAGGGTGTCACCTATGGCGAATCCGATGATGTCATCCAAAATGACCTTGGAGGTCGTTTTCAAGATCATCCAATATATATTTTTTAACCTACGCAAGATAGGGACATAAAGTAAATTAGAAAGTTATGGAGGATTGCGGTGCTAGTACAACACAGGTAGCAGAACAAATATCGCATGCAAAACAAGGAAGATATTAGCCAAATAAGTTGGGTACTGCCCAGCAGCCATCGGGGGGGGGGGGGGGCCGGGGTGGCAGCAGTAAATACAGAACAAAAACTGAAGCATCAAATGAAACAGTAACAAAGGTACCATTCTTGCATGGTTTTGGTAATATTGTAAAATAAACACCAGTGGTGGATTTAAGGCAAAAGGTCCGGATGGACCAGCCCTCAAAAGTCCCGTTTTTCCCCCGAAAATGTTATTATTATTATTATTTTTTTTTTTTTACTGTTTATTTCCCGCTCTTAACCTACGTATTTTTTATTTTCATCGAGACTTCCCGCCAGAGAGAGAGGCGATCATTGAAACAATTTTGAGTTTTTTTTTTTTGTTACTGATAAGGCCCTTTTCGGTAGAGGGATTTGGGGCGCCCCCCCCCCCACCCCCCTTCGCCAACGTTAAATCCTCCTCTGATGCAACCAATGCGCCAAGCCGAATATCTCGAAAATATTTATTGGGAATTCGTTCTTGGAACTAGTGCGTTTCAAGTGCCAAAGGTCTCGCAGCAAATTTCGCCCAAAGTTCTACAGCTCTGCAGTAGCAAAGATCGTAGCAGCTGTCCAATGGCCCACAATGCTGGCAATAGCGAGGGTTAATTTTAGGAACACAATAATGTCCGGCCTAGTAGTGTACATGCATGTCTGTTCTTTCACTAATTTATTACTTGAACTGAAATGAAAACTGCAGTTAGAAGACACAAACACCCGCCCAGGGATTGCAGTGAAGGCCAGCGTGCGGCCATCTAGACGAAAAAAAAAAAATTCTGCTGTCATCGCCTGACCAGGACTGACACCCTGGTCTTCTGATTTCATGTCGACTGCTTTAACCACTAAGTTATCACGACACTATCCAGAGTGGTGAAAACTGGCTTTATAAACTTTAACGTCAGTCCGCATTGTGGCTCCCTCTTGTGTCAGTACTCGAGGGTGATGTTAAAACTAAGGCCAGTCAGCGACCACCTGGGTAGTTTCGTGGTAGCTTAGGGATTAAAGCAGTTGACATGCAATCAGACGACCCGGATTCAATTCCCAGCCACCTGATGACACGTGAATTTTTTCGTCTAGAGGGCCACACACTGTCTTTACTGCATCCCACGGATGTCAAGACTTTTACTTGTTTTAGGGCCTCCGCGCACTGGGCGACCAGGTCGTGCAGCCAGTGGTCGTCGTGGCCCAAAAAAAAAACATGGCGACGTGCCGCGTGATCACGACCCTTTTTCATTCATAATTCTCGATCACGTGATGAAAAGTGAACAGGGAACAAGTATCGTACCCCTGTGTTCGTCTGCACGCAGCCCGAGATCCCAGTGGCCGCTGCAACTGACTGGCCGCGGCGGCCAAGTGCGCGGTGGTACATATACCGTAAGCATTCTCGTTGGCCGCAACGACCTGGCCGCGCGGCTTGGTTGCTTAGTGCGCGGGGGCCCTTAAACTTCGCGTTTGATTATGACGTCATACCCACAAAATCTGAAGAAACCTCCGACGCAATGCTAAAGCCCATTCTGGTCCTGGCCACGCTGAGCTTCTTGCCCCAAGCCCCCTCATCCATCCAGCGCGCATGCGGGCGAAACTGGTTCCGGAGTTAGTCGATAGGGCTTATACAAGATTACGATAAGATGGAAACAAAGTAAGGTTGCGTGAGAAGAGAAGCAGACAGGAGAGGTCTAATACCACGTCTGCACGGTCTACGTATTGCCTGTCCTCCACGATTCCTGGTAATCGATCTAAAAAGCTTTTAACGTCTTCGTTGTGCCCTAAATTGCCTCAAGTTACTTTCGGCAGAAGATTGGTTGTCGACTGGAGAAGGCAGGCGGAAATGTCTGGATCTGTCTGTCAAAACAAACTCGTACGTTACACAGAATTGGAGGACGGGCAAAGAATATTGAAGTTCAAAATGGGGGGGTCAAATATTTCATCTAAAGGGTCTAAAGCTTTCGCGAATTTTCAGAATTTTGTTCAGTTGCAGTGAATGCCATGATTGTCTATTTTTTGTTGACCTTAACCTGGGGTCAGGGGTGGGAGGGGGAGGAGCTCCATGAAAGGGTGGTAAGTTTACATATAGGCTTGGCCGCTTAGCTTGATGTAGCAAATTTGTAAAATTCCTGAGACTTACACAATCTGTCAACAAAAATAATGATGCGCAGCAAAGCTCGATAATTTGATGTTTTCTGAACGTTCTGGAAAACGGTGGCGGCCACAAACGATGTGGCCTTATTTTTTTCCTATACTTACGGAAATGTGACTGCGCTAGTTTATGCCATGATAAACCATTTATGTATCCGTAAAGACGAGTTTTTTAACGATTTGACAAAATTCTTATGGGACTAAAACTCGATAAAATTGACCAGGCCCTAGTAAACCATTTTCATAAGATGCGTCACTATAGAGCAGTGAACCGACGTAGTATTATTGTATATAACTCTATGCTGAAGCCTTAATGGGTTAGCTGCAAGGGGCACTGCAGAGGGAAACAGAAGGGCGTCATACTGAAGCCGATGCTGTGAAGAGTGAATTCTTAGACCTAAAACGCGCGACTTTTGTTGTTGGAGAAAACAACGTTATTTTAAGCCTAAGAAATCCGCTCTTCCGTTGTTTTTCC
The DNA here is from genome assembly GCA_023313725.1 of Lithobius niger. Lineage (NCBI taxonomy): Eukaryota > Metazoa > Arthropoda > Chilopoda > Lithobiomorpha > Lithobiidae > Lithobius > Lithobius niger. Next base: position 22,039 of record JAHWFP010139664.1, read on the forward strand.
CTCCATTTTTATGTAGTGCACCTTGTAGTTATGCCCTCCAAAACCCATGGTTGTGCCAATATGGCGGCAAATGTCACTGACAGCACAGAGCGGCTGTATGACGCCACGTTTCCGTGCACTTCGAGTGCAAAAACATGTGGATATTAGGCTCTACAGTAGGCTCTGCAGTTGTACTGTTAGTGTCTACGAGTGGGATATTTAGAAGTTTTTTTACACTCGTAGTCTAAGGAAATGTAGCGTCATACAGCCAGTTTCCTGCAAACATAATGTGGAACAAACTATACAAACGGTATGGTGACGATAGTATTGTTACACTTGTCCGAACTTTTGACAAACTCAATACTCTACAATTGTTGAATTTGTACAAGCATTCGTTTACGTTAGTCTTAAGGTTAAGCGAACGGCTTCGGGTCATGCATGTTCACGATTGAAGAATCTAGTAACCACGCATTACATTTTCTGGATGGAACAACTATCGTTAATGAGCAACACATTGTGGAATTCACCCAATTTCATAAAGATATGCAGACAACTCACTAGGTCAATTGGCTACAACTCATAATGATCCACAATGCAAAATTAATTCTGTTAAAAAACGACATTAGAAGGATTTATTCCCACATTAGAAAGAAACTAATCCTGGAAAAAGAAATTCAGTGCACCTTGCAAAAATACCGCCAAACTCTTTCTTTTACTAACTCAGTGCATTCAGTTTAAATTTTGCTTTACTACCGAAAGCAGTTCGACCAAACCATATATTTTTGTGTCCCCTATTGTCACGGAATCACACTTTCACTAAGCCATATGCTTGCATCAACGAATGTTCCATTAGTTTCCAGTACCCAACCAAAACTAAAGCCGCACACTTTACCAAGAAATCTAATCGATCATAAAGAGAAACTTGTTTTCTCCTACAAACGTTGGTTGTACAAACCTTGTTCAAATCCAACATGCAGATCCACTTACGTAGAACAAACTCGACAGAACCTGAAAGAAAATAGGGCCGTCGTCACTTCCAATGTCGACATAACGGAACGGTCTCCGCTTTATTTCCTGTTTGGCTGGGTTCCCCCTGCCCTCTGCCAAACATTTATTTTAAAAGTCAGAATGCTCAAATATTCCGTGAAATGAGCATGTGACGTAGTTGTAATCCTCCCAAAACACCAAAACTGGTACAAGGAAGCAGTTAAGTTCCAAAAAAGGTTCGGCCTTTGAAAGAAGTGATATCGTTCAACCAAGGAAAGGCCACCGAGGTAACTACTTAGCTAGGCAGTATCATGAATATAGGGGGGGGGGGGGGGGGGTGGAGCGGAGGACTATTCAAATGTTAACTGGATGGGTTTAGAGCGACATAAACAGTTTTCAAAAGAAATAACTTAATTAATTTGTCTTCAAGTTTGCCATATTTATTTACCTCAAACTCGGTTAATGACATTTTTTTAGGTGATACGGCATCAAAACTGTTCGTCTAAAGAGCGTCAAGTAAAATTGCCAACTTTGGAAACAAAATCTTTGGGGGAGGGTATGCAACTTTAAGATATTTTAAATGGGATGGTTTCAACTTGACTTGTGTCTTACTCATGTTTACACTTTTTCCGTTTTTGTGGGGTTTTTTGTAAAATCGTGACTTGCAAAAAAGATTGGAGGGGGATAAAAGCTATCCATTTCGTGAATTAAAAAAATAATGCGGACTTCAAGCTTAAAGCCTGTTTTCAACAAAGGTTTAGTCTAATTTAGCCAACCATTATAAATCAAATAACGGCAGTTACCGTCGATATTCGGATTGGGGTGTGCTTCACTGCAATGCTTCTTGGTTCGTGGTGAAGTTTTCGTCCACGAGGCAGGCGGAGCTTTTAGGCGAGCAAGGCAAGTTCAGCCATTGACTTGAATACTATGACTCTTAAGGCCATGCCACACCGCACCGTTTTGTCCGGCGTGTCCGTCGTCCGATGCCTCAAATGTAGCCTGCAGGCACAACGCAGAGCCTCCGTTGCGTCTCCGACTCGTTTCGAAATATTTCATTTCTCTCCGGTTGACGGACCGGTGGAGTTGTCCGTCCAGCCAATCAAAATGCTTAGCGCCACACGTGTCTTTCTCTCAGCGCTGACACCACACCAGACCATCGAAAACTATCGAAAATTGAAAAGAATAATTCTAAAATCAAGTGTACACAACTAGTAGCAATACAAGCACTCGCCCAAATTGGTTTTAGTGGCACGAATGACTCCAATTTAATGCGTATCTACAGTTTTGCATTCGGACGATTACATTCGTTTTACTTGGGGGAGGTGGGAATAAAGCGGTCAGCAAGCGTTCTTGGCGGACAGGTGTGGCAGTGTTCTCCGTTTTTCAGCGTTGCTTTGCCGTAGACGGAGCTGGACAACGGAAACGGTGACGTTGTGGTGTGTACGGTCCTTTACGTGATGGCTAGGACACGCCATGCTTAGTCTGGAGAAATTTTGCGGCTGCGCACTTGACGTCACTCGTAGGTGTCGGCGGCCATTTTCCTCTTTTCGTTGCGAATTGTGTTTTTTAGTAGTTGTGACAGAGGTGTTGTTGACTAGTAGACATTCCTTAAGTTGCAAATTATAAAAGTGGGCGTATTGAAGACAAACTATAGGGCGGAGGGGTGGGGTGGTCGATGAAGGAAGCAATCTGGCTGAATGTAGTAATTTTTTGGTCTGAATTCTGAACCTTCTCTTTTTTTTTATCTGTCTTATCAAAATTAATTTGATAATTATTGTTCTGTATTTCCATGTTATTTGTGACAGCCCATAATTTCCGACTGTCTATAGGCTGAATTTCATCTCTGTTTTCACATTAACAACAAAAAAATTCAAAAGTATTTGTAAAGAAGATACGTTATTTTTTTTTTAATTCGTGCACCAATCGTTGACTTGTCGTAACTAGTTGTATCCGAGTCGTTTTATCTGTAAAATAAAATTAAAAAATCTTCCATGAAAATCTGAGTTAACGCGAACGAATTGTTGCTGCTTGTTTTGGCTTATTGAAAATACTAAGATGTGAAACTTAACATTAATTTTTTTTAGCCTAATGGACATATTTTATAGCTATTATTAGTTTGAAAACAGTTTTCTTCGCGAGCTTGCTAAACAAAAAGTATGAATAATTTCTACGTGTGACGGCAACATCAAAGACAAGACCACAAATAGGCTAAAAGAAGCACACAAAAATATTAATAAAAATTTGTGTTCGAGGAAGGTCTGTTAAACCCGGTTACGGCCAACTTTTTTATTTTTTTTGACACACTGAGCATTTCTCTGTTCAGGAGATCCGCAAATTTGGAGACTATGCTGTTTTTTTTTTCATACACCTTTTAATAAAATACCCTTTTTCCCTTTACACTCTTAAAAAAGTAGTTCGGGATTTAACAATAGCTCCTTTATCCCATCCTCTTTTCGCTGTTTCTTTACAGTCTAATCTGATTCGACATCCATGCTGTGTTTACTTTGAAGCGAGGGAAAATGGCCGCCACCCGTGACGTTATGTCTGAAACCGGAACTGAACGCATGGGAACAGTAGTGCATTGCTGTGTGTCCCCCACCATCCGTTAAGCTCCATGGTTAAACAGGAACCGATATTCTGGTTCTATGGGTAAAAAATATCAGAATATCAGTATTCTTGAATCATCAACGGCCAACCAAAACAAACAACAAGTAATGGTTGTGCTAAACGTTGTAGTAGGAATAAACACGAAGTCAGAAGCACAGACAAATTAAAAAACACACTAATATTTCGATACCCGGTAATTAAAAAAAAAAATGCGGTCCCTTCCTCAGAGATGTTATAAAGTTAAAAACACCGTACATTATGGCATTGACGGGTCCACCATGATGGTTACGTTAAAATGGCATTTTTTGTACTAAACCAAGCAATCCAATTTAGAAGGATGTATTATGCAATTCACAATAAAATGGTTAAAATCCAGCTAAAATAGCAAATTTAACATTAAACGAATATTGGAATGCGAGCAGTACGTATAAAACGTGTGTGGACGTGGCAAAACGGCAGGGAAAGTGAGAAACGGTAATGACGTATGGGTTGGGTTATTTTGTGAGGGGGTGGACGACATGGTGCTGGGGCAAGGATAAGAGCAAAACGTGCAGGAAATGGCAGGTTTAGGAAGCAGACCGAGGAGCTAAGCAAAGGAGTGGGGGAAGGGGGAGGGGGTGAAACAGAAAAGGATGGTTGGGAGGGGGTAGAACAAGAAGAAGATCTAATCAAAATAAAGTTAAATTGGTAAATGGAAAAAATGGCAAACAAAAGAGGCGATAGCCATACCAACTGCCGATGGTCACACCAAATCAAGCTTATTTGTTAATAGTATGTCACCCGTTGTAAACACTCGACAATTTTATGCCTTATCAGAAGTTGAAGGATTTGTTTCAATGAAAGCAGTTATTTCGTTAATTGCTTTCCTTAATGGGCTGAAATTAAACATGGTTGTGCAGCGCAGCTATCAGAAATTTTTAAACAAATAAATAAAAAATGGGGGCACAGCTTACAAACCGAACTAGTTGTGGGTACGTGAGAATTACGTTGCAGTTCCCTATAGTGTGCGCGGCGTATCTTGAGTCCTGCAAGTATTTTATGAACGGCTACGTCTTCCTGGAGGGGGCGGCTATAATCGACGGCCGCCATTGTTTTTGTAACCATCTTGGATATCAGCAAGGCACTCTGCTACTAAAAACATACAATCGATTATCTGTGTTCCTTCTGCAGCGAACTGAATATAGGCCGCGGACAGTATAAACTTTATAGATCTCGGAAGACCCTCTCTATGAAAACAGTTGTTTCATAAACTTTCAATTATTTAAACACAGTGTATTTTGGAAAGCCTCAAACTGGCCCGGTCAGAAAATGGCGGATATCCCTAATATGGTAAAAATCATTCAATATGGATGGCCTGCAAATGAAAACTAGAAATAAAATGCACAATCTCTTGATCTCACAATTTTGAATTGTGCTGGCTATCACTTTCAGTGGGGCGAGGGGCAATCGTCCAACTGGAAAAGGGCATTATTGGAAGAACGTATGCAGCATAACCGTATAACGGAAAATAGTCTAACACGAAATTCGTATAATGGAAAATCGTCTAATGTCCCTGCCTCGCTCGCGCTGTTGCGCTTGCTGCGGCTATGAATATAACATCAGAAACCGCAGCTATATTATTGAAAAGTTATCCATTATACGATATTCCGTTTTCTGATTTTCCAGATTTTTTTTATTTAGGCAGATATTAGACAGTTATCCCATTAGACGATTTTCCAGTTAGACTTTCGTCCGACCCCCCATTTTCAGTAACGCCAGAAAGAAATCTGATTTGGCCCAAGTAACAAGGTATAAGGAAACCTTAAAATTTTCGTAGAAACAGCTAAAATGGGTTATGGAATAAATTAATTGTGTGCTTCTGGGCTAAAATCGGAAGTTACGAATTCGCCTCAAATACACGAAAATTTCATTCCAGGGGCGGCCTTTATGGCGTCATCTATCGTAGGTGCACATTTAATCAACTGAGGTCATATCACTGAGTTTGTTCAGTTCACGCTGGTTATTGCCCTGAACAAGCAATTGGGTTCGTAGAGCGTCGTTTGGCCTTCTAGACCCGGTGGCGTAATTTTTTTTGGGGGTACACATTCAGCATAGGCGGGCAATAGCGGTCTTTCGTTTGTCGTACTCTCGCTTACAGAGATGAGGGCTCGTTTACGCAACGAGACCTTCTCGCTCGCCGAAAGCTATTTGCTAGGCAACTGTTATTTATTTATGATTAATTTCCCGTTTCTATTAAATGATTGCGGTAATAGACAACAAATTAAATGTATTATAAATAACAACACGGACAAAGAACAAAGTGCAACAGTCATTTTAAACATTGCTACAACATTGTTGCCATTTCACGCTATTTCCAAAATTTGCTATTCTCGCTGAAAAAACAGCTTCTAGCAGTGATCAAACGACGGTAGAATAAA
>JAHWFP010139665.1:0-13453 GCA_023313725.1 Lithobius niger
GAGAATAAACGCAGAAGATGCGGCTGAAGAGTCACACAGAATAAACTCAGAAGATGCGGCTGAAGAACCACACAGAATAAACTCAGAATATGTTAGTCATCAAAAAAGTTAAACCTGCTGCCGAATTATTCCGAAGAATGGTGAAATTCAAATTTTTGAAATATCAGTTTTTTTTTTTAAGTGACGTACTAAAACGTGAGTTTGAAATTCCATGAAATCCAGGTTTTAGTGAAATGTGACCCAAACGTATTCAGCTGAAGTAATTAAGGAAAAGTCCAACCGACATGGGCTGAAGGTCCGCACAATGTAAACTCACAAGATACGGCTAAATAGCCGCAGGGAATAAACGCAGCAGATGCGGTTGAAGGGCCACAGAGAACAGAGGCAGAAAACACCAGACCGGAGGATTCTTGCGTTTTACAAGACACAAAAAATAAAAAAATAAAAAAAAACCACAGGAAACCCGTGTCTACGTATTACCAGGAACAGCATAAAGGAAAGCCCATAGGCCCAATGCCGGGATGTTTAATACTACCCCTAAGTTACTATGTGAACCAGAATCATCGCGCAACGAAGGGTCCCGGGACATCACTCTGCGTCCGGTGTGGGACAGGGCCGATTGGTGTGTTAGTCATTAGTCTATGGTGGTCACAGTGGCCCCGGACACGCTATTTCCATGTTTACCACCACTGATCTTTAGTTTTATAATAGCCAAAATCTGAAATATACACAGAGGAGCCATCAAGTGTAGGTGAACGACGAAATCACGACGTTTCGGTTCTCAGATCGGAACCATTTTCAAGTGAAGGGTGTAAAACATGTCAAGCAACAGAAAAATTAATAAAACAGCAGAGCAGATGAGTCATGGTTCTAAACCTTACAGGTCTTAAGTATGCAAGGTCCCATACTAAAATTAAACATAAAAATAAAATAAACAGTCGGCACAATTCGAAAGAAGTCAGCTCCTAACCGTCCGCAGGTCAAATGATAAGAGAAGGAGGTCGGGTAATGCTTTAAATAATAGTTAATCCTGCATAATAGCAACAATACTTTACTGTTCTTACGAAATTATAATAGGTTTATTCAGCAAACGGCCCGTAGTTCTATGTGAACTTGTGTCTGCTTGATTACAATGTTAAAAGCGTCAGTTCAAAGAAAATACGCATGGTGCAAGGAAAGCTCATGGTGCGAAAATACAATCATTGATGATATCGTGTTTTAAACAATGAAACAATGTAATAGCAAGGTAAGAACTGATAATGGTTAGGCACGCAGCACTTACAACTGATACAACTAATTTTTCCATTACCATCACGAAAAATGATGCAACCGGTAATGGAAGCTACCGATGGGTGCACGGTGGTGCAGCTTGCGAGTAGCCCTTCTACAATCCGGTAATGGAAGCCACCGACGGGTGCGCGATGGTGCAGCTTGCGAGTAGTCTTTCTACAATCCGGTAATGGAAGCTACCGATGGGTGCGCGATGGTGCAGCTTGCGAGTAGTCCTTCTACAATCCGGTAATGGAAGCTACCAACCGATGCACAATGGTGCAACTTGCGAGTAGCTATTCTGCAATCCGGTAATGGAAGCTACCGACGAGTGCGCAATGGTGCAGGTTGCGGGTAGCCCTTCTACGATCCGGTAATGGAAGCTACTGATGGGTGCGCGATGGTGTAGCTTGCAAGTAACCCTTCTGCAATCCGGTAATGGAAGCTACCGACTGGTGTGCGATGGTACAGTTTGCGAGTAGCCCTTCTGCAGCAATCCGGTAATGAAAGGTACTATTAAGGCAAATACAGCAAAATCAAAACTACTGATGGGTGCGCGATAGTGCAGCTTACGAGTTGCCTTTCTGCCATCCGTCCTTAGACAGGTTACCAGCCAGCTTGTAATTAAAAATTCATTCCGGCAAACTTGTTGCGACGCGTGAACGTGCTTTTTTCTGCATGCTCACCTATACTTGTTTACACGTTTTTTTTTTTTGGTTTTTTTAATCTCGCTGGTCAGCGCAGACTGTCAATGGCCGTTTGCAAGTCAAAAAAACCTACTTTTTCGTTTTGTGCTCCGCTTTCAGGCTAGGAGTTCGATTTTAACCAACCTCGTATCTATCTCGAAATTAATAATTCAGTTTGATACCAACGTTGTAGTCGAAAGAAATTAATTTACGCTTTCCATCATAAAAGTTACAAGAGCCACGAACCAAATGTCGCCTCTCTCTCTGTAGCCAAAGAAAGCAAAGGTGGCTGGTTCGTTCACTCGTCATTGCTATTGGGTCGATAGATAGTTAATCCATTTGGACTCGGCGATGGCAAATTACTGGATTATTTCCCCGCTTGGCTGGCACGCACACGCCCCCTCCCCTCCACCCCCTCCTCCCCTCAACAGACGGTCTACCTCCACCTACAAGACAGAAAATGCGAGGCGAAAAGCGTCGACACGGCATTGTTCCTTTCGATTCCACACACCCACACCCTAACGCTGAGAATCGCTGGCTGCATGGTTTGCCGGTTGGGTGCAGACAGGCTCGGTCTGTTCCAATTGATCGGGGAGAAAAGGTACCGCCCTCCGCGGAACCCCGAAAGTTTGGAATGCATTCATAAATAAGGGGGGCGAAGCCAGACTAGACGACAAGGGGAAATTATTCCATTACCTGGCGATTGGAAAGGTCTCTGAATGAATGTGGCGAGGGCCGCCAATTATTCTGCGAATATACGGCGAGTGAGGTGGCTGTGTATTCAGAGAGATGAGGGGGAATTGGGGGTTACAACAGGGAAGAGCAGGGCTAGGAAAGGGGGAGGGGTTTTATTGGGAAATTGGGGTGTACTGGCGGTATGTGTGAAGATGTATTATCGTGTTAGTGTGGCCAGTAATTATGGTTCGGGGGTCCTACAATTGAATTGGCGGTGTCTTGCAACTTTTCTAATTTACTGCTTAACGAGGTTAAGTTTGAACAGTTTCGTGAGACGATAGCCATCCCAGAACTTTTATAAGAGTCAGACTCCTGGTGTGGTGCGTACACTTAGTCCATCGAGTAGTTGGAATGGCAATTAGTGTTGAACTAGTTCCCTAAGTTCCAGGTTTCGTACTTTGAGATACTTTCGACATCCTGTAGTATACTTTTGGGTGGTGCTGGTTTTCGAAAGTCTTTAAAAGGTTTGGGTTCAGAATTGTGCAGAGACTGTTGGTGAAATTGTAAATTGAATCCGATTTCGACATTGTGCTGAAGTTTTGTTGCCCAGAAGAGTCACACAGAAGTTCCAATTCTTCTTGAAAATCATTTAGACGTATTTTTAAATGAACCCATAGCTGTTTTCCCAGTTCCTTGAACTAAAGCGTGATAACTAATGGATAACTAATGGATAACTAAAACAGATAACTAATGGCACTACGCACACAAAGAAAGCCGCACGGACGCTGGATAACAGCTCGGACAGACAATCTAATAACAATAACATTTATAATGTTTTACGGATTCTTCATCAGTACGGTGACTGTTCAAGTTAGAATAAAACCGTTCAAGTGTCATCATGTATACTGCATTGAATAACACCACAAAATTAAAATGGACTGTTCTTCAAACCAAATATTCATATCAGACGCCATTTCTCAAGTAAAGAAAGAGTAGAAAGAATAGAAAGAAAGAATGCTATACCAGACGCGCATTATTTTAAAGCCTTTTCTTTTAAACACAGATGTCTTCCAATATTTAATGAATAGTTTTTGCCAATATTAAAAGCTCATTCATTATTCCCAGATCCGGGCTAGATGATTCAACTTCGGCAGAATCTAATTTTGCCAATGGAATACTAAAATAAGTCAACGTTTCGGCACGCGCGTGAATTGGTATTGAGTCAAGTGGTGACACACGAAATTTCTACCCTAATCGGTCTTCGCTTTAAGAGTTCAGCGGCTTCAGCGCTTCAAGCCCTCATCAGACAAGAAAATTTCGTGCGCAGCGATGCGCTACTGTGTGCGTACAAGTCAAAATTGCTCCACTCAATTAAAGAGTGTGGCATTTATTATGGACCGATTTTACCATCTTTGGTAAACCAATCCTGCAACTCCGAGCAGCCAGTCTTGTTAGGCTTCACGCTCATAGAACTGTTACACTCGGAGGTGCCCCATACCTGGATAAGTAATAAAATTAGAAAAAAAATGTGCCCTACACCCCTCCCCCCCCAAAAAAAAAAAAAATTGGTAAGGAAAGTCGTGATATCAAACTCCAAGGTTATCCCACGAGCGGTAGTTTTTCGCACCTATCTATAGGCTTAAGAGCTTAAGAGCTTAAGGGCTTAAGAGCTACTCGGCTTATTTTTAACGCGGGTCATCACAGAAAATACTTACGACCAGTCGTTCCACATTTGGCCGCATGGAGTCGCGACCTAGAACGATAGATGGAACACGCAACAGTATATAAATTCACGTAGGGTCGGATTAAGTGGGGGTCGGGCCTCTCGGAGGATATACTACAGGGGCCTCGGGCAACTGCGAGGGGATGGGGGTTGGGGAAGATACCTCAAGATTGTGTATTTTTAAGAAATCTGCGTGAAATTGAAACATTTTCCTACAACTTTGGATTCAATTTTTATTCGAATTCATATCAGAATTTTTTTTATGTTTCTTTGAAACAATGGGATTTCCGAAAAGGGAGGGTGGGGGCTGGAGAAGTGCCCTGTAATCTGGTGTTGTTTAATGAAATCAGCGTGAATTTGTAACGTTTTCCTGCAACTTAGAGACACATTTTTTGTAGGAATTCGTTACAGATTTTAAAAATATATGTTTATTTGAAACAAAGGCCTCCTGTAATGTGGGGGATGGGGGGGGGGGGGGCTCCCTGAAAGCTAGCTAACTTATTTTAAAGAAATCAACGTGAATTTGAAACGTTTTCCTGCAGCTTAGAGACCCAATTTTCATGCGAATTCATTTCAAATGTTTAAAAACAATTATTTTTTTAAACAAGGGCCTCCTGTAGTGGGGACCTCCCGGGGGTTTCCCGGATTCCCGGGCGGCTCAATCCGACACTGTTATGACGGAAACTTCGTCGAGCCCTACGGATCCTCTTTTATGTCCCTCATATTTTTTACATTCTTCCAACTTTGATTTTAGTACTCACTTGCCTTAAAAGCGAAAGCACGCCGCTCTTCGTTTCCAGCTTGTTAAGCCCTAACGAGAGCGGCTGCTCGGGGCTGCATGGCGTCGCAGGATGGTGTACCAAAGACGTCAAAATCGGTCAGTAAACGCCACACTCACTGCTTGAGGGCAGCAATTTTGACCTTGCAGGCACGTAGTAATGCATCGGTTCACACAAAATTTTCTTCTGTCTGGTCAGGGCTTTAGTCAAGAAGGTAGGATGCGGGAGTCGCGCCACTGCAGTGTATACCAACCTTTAAGGATATACACTGCCGATATGAGTTTTTACCGTTCCGATACAGATGTAGGGTAAACCGTACCGATCTGATATGAAACGATATCGATACGATATTAAAATTACAACTAGAAATTTAATTTCCATACAAATGCAACTAAAGTTTTTGGTTTTGCAGGGGTTCCAGCAACTGCTGAGTCGATTATCAAAAAAAAAAAAAAAAAAAAAAAAAGATGGACAACCTTGGCTTGTAAGCCGCGGATCTTTTTTTGGCCAAATTCCCTATACTATAAACAAAAATATGTTAAAGTGAGAGGTTCATTGCAAAGTCATGTTGTAATGATTCTCCTGTCACTCAGGCCGCTTTTTAACAAACATTAAAGCTAAACACCGTCACATATTATAACCAACACCTTTAAATACTACTTTATACCATAAAAAGAAAGTTCTTTGCTTTTGCGTTTCTTAAACATAGAAATACACTTTCCAAAAAAGGAATTTTAGTTAGTCAAGGTTCAGACTTTTTAGGTTCTGTACAGCAATAAGAGAATTTTGACTTTTATTTCTACTTATGGCTTCAGTACATTCACTTTCTAAGTTGGTCGATGTAAAACTTAGAACACAGGAACCATCACGTGTAACATTTTCATAATAAACTGAGCAAATTGCATTATTGGTTGTTGCTTTTGCCACGCTTAGCGTCAGCTTTGCAGGAAAGACGGTTTCGATTCTTGGAGAAACAGAAATCTGTATCGGAAGCCTTACAGTGGTGGTCCGAAACCGATAAGGCAAAAATACCGATAAAATACAAACTACACCGACACCGATATCAACATCGGACTATTCAAATTACACAAATCAAGTCAAAGTATGTACGGAATTTTAATTCCTAAATTTTACTTTAATATTGTAGAAATTAGTGTTGGCCGGACAATACCTGCCATGTCCAGCACTGGCATTGCCGTCTGCCTTCCCTAGACTGGTTGGTGAGTTCTACACTGTGGAAACTATCAAACAGAACGGCATCGGTCATTACTGATTGGTGTGCATCTGCCCTGTCTTTTCTTGTCTTTATTGGTATTTACGTGTGAGACAGCCCCAGTCCTTAATGAATTTGTGTGTCTTTGCCTTGTCTGTGTTTTGTGGTTATTGGCCGGTATTTCCTGCACTGTGGGAATCGTGTGTCAGACAGCATCAGTTATTACTGGCTGTGTGTGATTGTGCCTTTTCTGTGGCTTTGTTGCGAATCTTGTGTTCATGTCAATGTTTCTGGGGCTGATGTCCTTGAATGTCAAACTTTGTTTCCTTTCTGCTTTAAAACCAGGACGTTGATTTCCAAGACTACCTTTGCTACTTTTGTTTATAGTGTATCTTACTCCGTTATTACCTAGACAACGTTTGGCAGATCTGGTTAAAGTAGTCTTTTTTTGTTGTTGTTGTTATTACTGCTAAGCACCACCTTCCCACAATACCTTTCAAACCCGGATATAAAACAAAGTATAACCAGTTACTCCCGACAAGTCATTGGGATTGTCCTTTTCCCCGGCATGTCTCTGAGGTTACGGTTTCTTCACGCTCGTTTCGCCTTTAGTATTCTGCTGTGTCGATACCTCTCATGACGCAGCAGCGTGGAGGACCAACCCCTAAGCGCCGAAATCCCCTCTTAAATCTAACCTAACCTTGACGATGGAAACGGGAGTCTTGACGCTGGTCAGTTTAATTTTTTGATGGTGGAGGCTCGGGCTTGAAGCTATCGAAGGCCTGAAGGTTTCGAATCTATTGGGAATTGCGAAGGTTGTAAATGAATTTCAAATAATATTGCCAAAAAAGGGGGTCTTAAACGGGGGTGTGCAGCCAAAATGGCGTCTGCAACACTTATGGCATTCCAAATCCGTTGCCACGCCTTTGGTGGCAGTTCAGAAGACAAAGTTTACATGTGGTTCACTATTGTTTACAAATGGTTAGTATTGTTTCCAATTGCCGCAAGGTTCATCAAGAATATTAGGCGGCATGAGTGTCCCGTCTCGTTGCTGACTCACAAAAGCTCACTGATGACTTGTCCAATTGGCGAAGCGATGGGGTCTTGTTGCGTAGGAAACTGTTGCTTGCCGAAATGCATCAAAATGAGCTGTGGAACGCGCAGAAATGTTCGAACCTTCAAGTCCCTTAAGTTAGCATAGTTCTACTAAAATGCCCTTGAGTAGGTCTATTACTTCGAGTCCCAAATATTATGGGTATTCATTCTACCCAACTCTTCAATTACGCCTAAGTCTTTTTCATCAATGCTTTATCAAACCTAATCCAACCCTAAATTCTCAGCCCTAAAATTTGTTCAATCCTAAAAATTTCTCATGCCTAAGGTTTCCTATTCCCCTTGATAAATCTAATTGTGTTCTTCCCAGTAGTCATTTCTGCAATAGTAGTCTTTTCTTGTCTTTACTAATCGGTATGTGTCAGACAGCACCAATAATAATCAAGCAAAAACACCAATATTCCGAATTAATAGAAAGGGCCATCAAGGTACATAGAGAGCTCATTTAGCCTCGAAGTTTCGAACCACTTCTGGTTAATTTTCGAAAGGAAACCTTAACTAAAAAAACATGTGAATCCAACAGTAAAATTTTTAAAAAAAAAGTTGTCTTGTGTGTACCCACACCGAACTGGGACACAGTCACAAGTAAAAAATTTTAAAAAGTAGAGGGACAAAGGTGTGCCCAGTTTCCTGGGGAAAATCAGGCAGGTCCACTATTTATATGCTGGTACTGGGGACACTCTAGTGGCGAAATGTGGGAACCCAAACAATTTCTTTCATTCCTACAGGTGGAGTTAGTGACAAGTGCGCCAGCTTTCGCCTCCCTCCTAAAGCCCAGATTAAAACGAACGAGCCCAAAATAGGCTTGTGAGCCATTTTAAAAGGTCAACAGAAACCTCAAATTTGACACAAGAGTTATTTTGAATTTTTGTTTTGTTTTTTCCATACATGTAGCCAGCACAGCTGTGGCTTTGTCAATGCCATGTAAGTCACCAAATTAAAACAAAACAACGTTGAAAGTAGACAATCAGCAGATTTTCTTGATTTTTGATAACCGACATACGCCTGTGTGCGATTTTAAGAGGTGAATCGAACCTCGAATTTTGTCAATACAGCATTCTAGTATTTTTTATATTATTTTTTCATGTATGTTAAGAATCTGTTTCCGATGTGTGACGCTCGATTTGAGGCTTGTGTGAAAGGAAAAAAAAACTGTGGAAAGTAGGGCTAGGCAAGAGTTTTGGTCACTTGATCAATGGTGTCAGTAGAAACTGAGTGGTTCTCACAAACACTTGAAACGAACCTCGAAATTAGCAGTGAGAATTACGAGCACAATTACGACAAATAGTACAAGGATTGGAGTAACAGGAACTGTCGTGTGCTCCTTGACAACTAAATAAAAGAATTTACTGTGAATATTTTAAAAAAAATTCCATGCATTTACCGTGGTTCGAATACATTTCTCCACCAGGCAGAGGGTTTGTTGAGAGAAGCCCTTGTATAAGATAAGCTGCTCACGGTACATTAAATTTTGAAATAATTTGAAATATTCTTGATGTTTTGGTGTATGGGGTAAAATGTGAATACGAACGGGTGGAGAACAGAGTGAAATGCAGATGGTTACGAAATTAATTCTAGTACGAGAGTTTGGGATTTGGAATAAAATTGCAGCTTTTGAGAGGTCGGGATTGTGTCCATATGTTGGAAGTGTTGAACAAACGAATCGTTTTGGTCGTTAAGTTTGAAGTTCGATTTATGAGATCGAGAGCGTTGGACCAGTGTTTGTCCACAGGTACAATTTAAGTGGATTTGCAAGCAGGGTTGGCGCAGGGTATTTGGTAAATAATGTCTTGTTTAAGATGGGCCTGGAAATTTGAACTCGTTTTGGATTGTTTCAGATAGCACCAGTCGTTACCGATGTGTCTGTCTTGCCACGACTGTTTCTTGTCTTGAAACAGCACCAGCACCAACGAAAAATTTTATTCGTTCATTCGTATTAAATTCATTTCGCTTATTCAGAATTTGTTTAGGATTTTTTCCCCTGCAAAAGCCATTTTTAACTCGAAACACTAAATGTCGCGAAAAGTAGAAAAAAAAGTGGGACGAAATTTGCATGCAAATGCAAGGTTTTTTATTTTTTTTATTTTACTTTCTTCCCTCTTTTTTTCCTTTTTTTTTTTGCCAATCTATCTACTCTTAATATATTTTCCAGGTAAATCTTCTTCATTTGAGGCTCCTTTGAAGTCGCCGCCGTAATGCTTTCTAATTGAGACATGCCAAGGCCTTTCATTATGCAAATTAGACGAATCTTGAGTTCTTTGCCTTTTTCTCTTGTTAGAACAACGACGGGGAAAAAAAAGGTGTGGTGCTCTGCCGTCGTACACCTCGCTAAAGTACAGTTTTAGTGTGTATTTTTAAGTAATTTGAAAAAAAATTTTTTTTTTCTTTCTACAGGGTAATTTGCAAATCGTCGTTCTGGGTCCGTGTTCCCGACTGCATGCACAAAACAACTTCAAAACTTTCATGAGTTAATGTCACTAAATCCACATTTTATCAAAATAAAGAGAAATTACGGGCGCAATTCCACGATGAAAAGTCTGAAATCTAACGCTACAGAGACGACGCTAAGGGGTGGCGAGGGAGGAGTGGGTGCTCGCCCCCCCACCCCCGAAATTTTTGGTCGCACCCCCTGTCGCCATCTTGATGGTATTCGTCGTCGTTTCCATCTTCCGCATGACATTGCGCGTCAGTTGGGTGATAAGTCTGTCCTCCTGTCCCTTTTCGGCGTACCTTTTTGTCGGCGTACCTTTTTGCAGGAGGTACAGATGTATGACAAGATTTAGGTAAGGGGTTTGAATAACATCTCTGTAATGTGTGGTGCAGTGGCAACCCGGACCACTGCACTGTGACTGAGGTTGGCGCTAATGACCAAGCTGTCAACGCGCCATTAAGCCTCAATCTCCCCCCCTGGCGCACCCCCCACCCATCAGATCAAAATCAAGCACCCAACGAAGAATTCTTGTTAATTATTAAAAATAGAACACAGTAAGTTTGAGATGGCCCCCTGGTATAACCATTTCCACGGACCACAAAGAAATGCCGAGGATCGAGGTCGACCAGACCACGAAAAATGGAGATAGTGAGACAAAGATCAGGGTGCAATCTCCGCAGGCTCAATAGACTCCAAACCTATAGTTGAGCTAAAGATCTAGCATAAGGCAGGTTATAAAATCCTGGTGGGTGCTTCGCGAATGATCTTTGCACAGACTCAGTATGCCTGATG
Source organism: Lithobius niger (assembly GCA_023313725.1). Taxonomy (NCBI): domain Eukaryota; kingdom Metazoa; phylum Arthropoda; class Chilopoda; order Lithobiomorpha; family Lithobiidae; genus Lithobius; species Lithobius niger. The sequence goes on from JAHWFP010139665.1 coordinate 10,682, forward strand.
TCTTTAAGATGAACCGGAGACCAGACTGGGCTGGCATACTCGAAGATGGGCCGTACATAAATAACGAATGCTCTGACCAGCGTCCATATATAGCGGGAGACAAACCATCTTTTCACCATATACCCAACTCGTTGTGCCCTACTAACAAGTTGATTTAAATTAATCCACCCTGCGTAGGAAAAACTGGAAAAATGCTGCAAGTAAGTGCATAAAGGCGGCTTATTGTACCTAGTCATTTCTAGTGTATGGTTTACGCTGACTGCTTATTTCCAATTAACCTCTCGGTTAATGTTTAGTTGGCACGTAGAAAGGTCGTGGTTTTCCATTTTCCATTTTCCCAACCTTTTCTGCAGTATTCCTCCCCATTGGGAATAGCACTCAATGGCGCCCCCCCCCCCCACCCCAAATTCCCACCCCCATTGAAGGGTCGGATTTGGAGGGGTCAAGCCTCCCCGGCAATGTTGAGCATGGACTTCGAGGTTCCTCGGGTGGAGGGGGGAGGGTAGCCACCCTCAAAAAGGGGGCTGGGAGTAGTCACTCTCGTAAAGGGGACTGGGGGTAGTGCCGTAAGCCTCTCCGGCATACAGACGCTCACCAAGCACTCATACAGTGTGGACAGCAACCGTATTTTAAAGAAATAGGCGTGCATTTGAAACATTTCCTTGCAACATATTATTTTTTTTTTGTTAAAGTTATTTTGAGGGGGCCTCTCCGTTGATTCCTGTGTTCCCGAGCGGCCCAATACGACACTGCATTGCTGTGTAATTTTTTTAACAAAATTATTTACACTGGTAAGTCTTCAAAATCTTTGCAATAACGTTATTAAAAAAAAATGGTTGATAGCAGGTATATGTATGTTATTGGCGTTGCAATGCATCGCTAAACAAAAAGTTCCACCACTGATCTGGCAGCGCTTCGCGCCTCCCCTGCAGTTGTTCCGCGCCTTCCCAGGGAGGCGCGCCTTCCCGGTTGGGAAACGTGGTTCTAGGTAAGCACTAACGTGGTATTCACTAGAATTGAACGTAGGTACGATTCAACAATCGTCAATCTTTGGATTTTGTTGTCGCTGTTGTTGTTTACCTGCAATTGAGGCTGAAAAAAAATAAACAAACTGTTCGCGTGTTAGGCGGTGTGTAGCATCGTTCTATATCTTAGCTACATCCTCACCATAAAAATCAAATACACCATAAATAAATAAAGAGTAAATCACCTTGTGCGGACTGCCTGCGACGTTAAATGCAACATGAAAAAATAAAGACATCGTTGTAGACTTATTTGGTGTTTTACGCATTTTTTTTACTGGCGACGACGGACAGCGTGTGCTCTCTCTCTCTCTCCGCAACATCAGTTTTTCGGCCCACGCCCCGTCCACTATTCGCCCACAAACATCAGAATCGCCCAGCGTGATCCGGCGCATGCCTATTGATCTTAATTTGGGTCTGTATTTACGTCCACCCACACTTGACCCTCTTCGTCCCCACACCCCTAAGCCCCCCCCCCCCACCAAATTCCCCCACCAGTCTTTCCCTCAAACTAGCATTCGACTGCTACAGACCCCACCCCAACCGTTCCCCACTACCCAAGATTTTCTGGCTGAAACAGCCCATTCATTTTCATTGCCGGCTAATCCCGCAACAGCTGACTCACTTCTTTTGCTAAGTCAACATCGGCGTCCACCCCTTAAATCATTAGATGGACTTGCAAAACTTGGGAAAGCCACACATCCATTACTTAAAAAAAACATTGTTGGGTGCGGTGAGGATGGCGCCGTTGGGGGGTTCGAGAGGGGGGGGGGCGTTGAGGGGGGCAAGAGGGTGTTCACTGTGGCTTTTCATGATTACAAGCGTATGGGTTGCTGGGTATGACGAAATAACTGCCTGATTAGCAAAGTACTCCCACACAGGCATATAAAAATACACAAGTTTTAATTTTCGGCCGATACTTCACACTTTTAGGCCTTGATCACAACTGAAACAAAATCGAAGAGGAGAGCAGCAGCATCTTGTCAGTTTCAAGATGGCTGCTGACTGGCTAAGCAGCAAATCTGTTGCTCTCCTCTTTATTGCCGTTTCTGTAGCAACCAAGGAAGATAGGTAGGAAGGATGAGAAAGAAAGAGGACGGTAACACAGTGGTTATTGCGTCCATACTTTGACCAAGACATAACGTATATGCAGTAAAGGCCGAAAATTAAAAGGTGTGTATTATACATCTTTGTGGAAGAACTTTGCTAATCAGGCGGTTATTTCGTCAATTTAATTATCTTTCATTGGGTCCTACTCCCATCATTGTAGGTGTCTTGGTTCAGGAGGAGTAGAGGTACGCGCACCCACACCATACGTTTTTAATAATTTAGATTAAAAATTATGACCCCCGCCTCCGAACACTAGTACGGTATTGGTATCCTGTGGCCCATCCATCAATCGAGTATGTGGTGAATAGATTTTTTTTTTAAACTTTATGTATATTTTTTTTAACTATTTGATTACGACAAATCCCATTATGAGGATGCATTTGTTTTTTACTTTTTTAAATCAACAAAAAATTTTAGCAAGTTTACAACGATTTTAAAAACTTTTAGCATCACTAGCCTATTTAAACATTCCCTTGTCTGCACCTTGGCCATCCTTCCCCTGAAAAACCTGCACGTTTGGCGATGCCATCGGGGACCAAAGTGTCCCTGGCAGGTCTAACCTTGGTGGTAAGGCATTCGTGTCCCCTACCCCACCTTCGTCTATTCCACATTCCTGGCCATTGTTTTATTTAATTTTTTA
>JAHWFP010139666.1:7744-32617 GCA_023313725.1 Lithobius niger
AACCCCTTTTTTTACGGCACACTTGACGTTTTTGTTCGTAATCCGTGTACCTTTTTTACAGCTATGGTGTCGCGCTATAAAGGTTTATGCATGCAGTCGATTGTTGCATGCACGAAGAATGGATCTGGAGTTTGCTGAGTGGCATTGTTCTCTAAATACAATGGTTAAAACAATGTAAAACAATCGAAATGATCGTGTAGGGTTCCGTAACTACGGAATGGATCGACCAATTGAAAAAGTGGTCCCTGTAAGGTTGACGCCCAGGAAATTTCTGGCTCAGATCAAGTTTCAGATTTTAGGTAGGTGCAGTAGTTATTTTCTGAAACCGTGTCAGCCAAGAACAAGAACAAGAACCAGAACAAGAACAACAACAGAAGTGGACAGTTTTCAAATTTACGTGTGGCTTCCTACGTTTACTCTTGAACGGAATTGCATAAAAGTTGGTGTAACGTTTGGAAAAGTTGCTATCTACTATCTGGCCAAGTTTGGTCAAAATATATTGAATAGAAACGGAGAAATTAATAGTTTTAGTTTTGCTGGAGAGAGGACTTCAATCATATATCTACACGGCTGTCGCCGTGTATGATAATGTGTATCAACTGACTTGATGCATGGAAATAACAGACCCATAGACCTGGTTTTAAAAGGGCGTCATTTTATTGGATTCTGAAGCACGGAAACATTCGTGTTTCTGAAGCACGGCAGTGCGTGGATTGAGCGAGCCAAGCGAGATATTTCCACGTAAACTAAACCTTTTCAACGTGTGTCTCGCTTTGCTCTCGCAATCTTTCATCTCTCACCTTCGTAGGGGATTACATCTGACGTTGTGCAGGTGTTTCTCCAAGTGAGGGATCATCAGAAAGTGAAGTCATAAGACGCCCATGTAAAAATCTGTACTGAGCAGGACGTAAAGAACAATATTTTTAAAATAAGTACAGCAAGAAAACCCATATAAAGTGTATACTAACACAAATTACACGTGATGTGTGGTTCTTGGTGGTTACATTGATTCAGTCACGTTTCTGAGGAAATGTCTGCACTGATTGAGTGAGCGAAGCGAAAGAAAATCAGCGCTTTTCTGATAAATTGATTGATCTTTTTGTTTGCCTCCTTGGACGTAAAAAAATAATATTGGCCTTCTCGCGAGATAACCGATATCGCATACTACACTCTTATAATTTGCTTGATCGTTTTTTATGTGGAAGGCCTGTCTGTATCATAAGTGTTGCAGCAAGAAATCTCCTCGAGCGCACTGAGACGACGTGGAATGAGCGAGCAAAGCGAGCGACTCCGCTAGTTTAAAGTATATGTGAGACCACTGCTGGAATATGCAAGCCCGGTGTGGTCTCCCAACCTTCTCAAGGATATTGATCTAATTGAGTCAGTACAGAGGAGTTTCGCCAAAAGGCATGCGAAACGGAAATTATTTCCAACGATTAAGAACTTTAAAAGTTGATTCCTTGAAACTTCCGATCGATGGTTAAAAACTGACTTCGTCATGGTATTCAACGCTGCTCATTGCCCTCTTGGAGTTGATCTCTCATTTTATGATTTTTCTCCTGAGCGCAGGACACGGGGGCCACAGTCTTAACCTGGTTACACTACCTTCTAGGTTAAATTGTAGGCGACATTTCTTTGCTGTAAGGGTGGTCCCTGTATGGAACTCCCTAAGAAAAACGTTACTGTCACTGGGGGGTTTATTAGTATATTCAAACGTTTGTTAAACTTAGAGGATTTGACGCCTTTTTCGTATAGACCAACTTACTAACGCCCAACTATGTTTTCTTTTCCCGCACTGTTGGTGAAATTTTTTATTGGGTTTTTACGTAAATTAGGCTGGCAATAAGTGATACCAGTGATCCTTGATACCAGTGATCCTTGATCCTTGATACCAGTGATACCAGTGATCCTGGTTTGCTTTGAAAATAAATGTTCTGTTATCATTAAAGACCAGATTGTTTTGCGAAAAAAAAAATGTGTGGCGATATACCGATATTACGATATATTGCGATATATTTCTCCCCATATATACTGTAATGGAAATTGTCGTTGTTATCCATCCTGAGGTGGCGGGAGAAATATGGCAAGACATTCCTGTTTTTATTCTGGAATTACTGATAATTACTAATACCTTTAATTCATTTAAACATATCTCTGTAAATGATTGACATTTTACAGACATGTTTAAATGAATTAGCGATATCTTCAACTGAATTAAAGATATCTATAATTATTGAATTACAGATACATGCTATATAATTCATTTGCAGTTATCTTTAATTCAATTACAGATATCTTAAATTCAGTTACAGGTATCTTTAAATATGGCGAATTAAATATATATGTAATTGAATTCATTTAAAGACTTCTGCCATTCCAGAATAAAAGCACTATGCCTTGCCACAGGAGGAAGACAAAGGTATTTCTCCTCGATCCAGTGGAGTCCATTAACATCTATCCAACGTTTTTTCGTGCACCATTTGAAACTACTTGGAATTCAATTTATAGCTGTTTCCATCGTTAAGGACTATTCGGCCAGAAAAAAAAAAAAAACTTGAAAGATTTCCTCTCTTTCCGCCTGTAAAGCTGTAACTTGGAAATAAAACAAACCGTACATTCTTGATTTTTATTGCAGCACGATGTAACTCGGGGTCACCCCTCAAAATAATTGGCCAGCTACAAGTTCAAAGTCAACGTCATTGTAATACTGGTATATCCACTCTTTTTCCTTCTAGCTAACTCGGCCTAATCCTTTTGTTTGATTTTTTCCCCGTTTTTTTTTTGCAATCTTAAAGATAACAAGATCGGTCATCACGCCCAAGCTTGCCTCTCACAGATTACGGACCCATAGAAACCAAGATTGAAAAGAGAAAAAAAAAATTAAACACGTTTCTATGCAACAACACGATATCATCAAGCCTAAAGCCTGATTTTGGATATTCCCGGAAATGCAGCAAATGAACTTGGCCCAGCGAATGGACTTTTCTGTTTCGCGAGGCCTTTTTTTTTTTTTTGGGTGTGTTGTTTATAGGCCAATGAAAATACCGAAAAGGAGAAACATCTTCACGAAAACGTTAAAATGAAGGACAGAAAAAAAAGTATAGTGTACCTTAACTTTTAATGATCTGGCTGGTTCTAGATTGGCTGGGAGTAACCCAGCAGGGAAAAAGGCTTATTTGCAACCAACCAGCAAACAACTTGACGTGATGCTATTTTCCCTTTTCAACTTTAGTTAAAGGTGGTGTAGAGCGTGATTGCAACCACCCTTAAGTTGGTCCTGTGAGAAATAAGGACAAAAATATGAGACGGAAAATATACCACACCTTCTGGGAACAGAGGAAAAGACGAGAACTCTACCAACTGTGTTCCTGGGGCGGAACCACTGGTGCAGGCTCCAGCCGTACTTAGCTGCTCAACCTTTTCCAGTTCGACTTTCTCGAATGTAGTCTGTAGCCAGGGGTTCCTCCTGGTATCAGAGTTGGTAGAGCAGCGTTAGCGGGCTCGAGTTCCAATCTTTTCTTTCTTTCTTACAGATCAATGTATTTTTTTACTGGGCCAGTCTAATGCTGTCTGCTTCGTTTAACCTTTACTTTCGCTTAACTTTTATAACAAACAAATATTCAAAACACTGTAACAGTTATCATCACAGTATTTTACCCTACGATTCAGTTCATGCGCAGTCCTATAGGGCGGTTAACAGTAAATTTTGCGCGCAGATGAACTGACTTTTCGGCGGACCCTCCCTCCTCCCCCCCCCCCCCCCCCCCCCGCCCCCTCGTTTTTTGGGGCCCCCCCCCCTTTTTTTTTTTTGGGGGGGGGGGGGGGGCTTTTGGCACCCCCCTCCTCCATCTATAACCACGGAAATTTCATAATTTTTTACTCAATTCTTGTAAAATTTTATTTTATACACTTTTAAATTATTAAAATTAAGCCGGTTTGATGATCCAGTTGACTCCATTTTGCTGATATTTTCAGAAATACAGCCACAAACCTGTTTCCTTTGCCTTTTGGACGTAAATGTCAGACATCCTGAGCGAGAATTGAATGCTCGACCCTTGCCAAAAAGCCGAAGTCCTACCGCTCAGCCATACTAACACGGCCAGGAGCGGTAGGACTTCGGCTTTTGGTTGCAAAGGTAATGGGTTCAATACCCGCTCAGGCTGTTTGACATTTAAGTCCAAAAGGCAACGGAAATAGGTTTGCATCTGTATTTATTTATCACTTTTCTGGAAATCCAGATGGAAATAAAAAAGATGGATAAAAAAATTAATTAATTTTGATGCCCCCCCCCCCCCCGCCCCGGTCACCCGGCCCCTCCCCCCTGTGTGTTATCAAGCACAATATCGTGATGAATCCATAACTTCGAGTATTAAAATTATAACGTGGGATATTATTTTCCCCGGTCTCAACAAACCATGCCGTCTGTAACCAACCATATCTTCCGTAAGTATGACTGGAATTTCAGTCGTTTCTTGGTTTCGTATAGCGCCTTCTGATTTCCTAGAATTTCTAATGAGCTGCATAGCTGTACAAACAATGGATAATTAGAAAATTAACATTAGCAACGTGATGACGACCTTGTTACGACATGTAAGGGCGTGCCACATCGAACCGCACAATTGATTTCGTACGTAATAAATAAGGCATGCCATACCGCACTTTTCCGTACTAGCCTGGCCACATTTCAAAACTTTCATGCCTCGGTACAGTGCGGCTAGGCACCGCACGTTTTGTTTATTACGTGTGAAATCTAAGATACCGAGTCGCTGTACAAAACGCGTTTCAGACTTCCAAACCGAAAACAACAATGTTATAAGCCTGGGATGCAGTGGAAAGGAAGGTGGGATGGGCACCTTGCATTCTTGGAGACAACACACTGATATTTATTAAGAGGAAAATCAACCCGTGCTTAAGACGTGGCCACGGTCAAGGGTGTCAGGGCGCGGTACGGTATACGATTAGACCAAAACACACTTTGTATTATTACGCGTAAATAGCTACTAGTCTTGTGAGGTTCGTTTCACTAGGGGGTACAACCAAGTAAATGTTTGGGGGAGGGGGCAGCGGACTGCACAGCAGCGTTCATACTCGCCTGCAAATTTGTAAAAAAAAAATCTCACCTCCGTTTTTTTTTGGTATTTTTGGCTGATAAAATTATGTGAACGAAACGGTTAAAATAAATGCAAAAAAAAAAAAAAACCATTAAACAAAGGCTAATCGAGGCCAGCCGTTTTGATTCTAGGAAGCTCAGTATGAACTGATTGTTATGTAGTAGCCTGTTTTGTGATATCAGGAACGAATAAAAGAAATGCCTCTACCTTTTTTTTTTCGGATAGTGGAACTCCTCCCTCTCCCACTTCCCCTCCGTTTGGAGTCTGCGGGCACGTACACGCAGTCATTTTCAGGAATATTCCTGGACTTAAAGACATTTTTTAACTTATTCAAGTACTTTTCCAGGCCTTGAATTTCATTGCCATTTTCCAGGACATTCCCAGGTTTACAAGGAAATGTCCTGTGAATGTTTGAACCAAGTTCCAGGCAACGTTTGAACCAATGGCAGGAGTCTCAGAGGGATTCAGTGATAATAAAAAGGATTTAAAGAATTTTTGACACCAAAAATAAGGAAACATACGAAATATTTTGTTAGAAAGGAGCTAAAAAATAGAAAATTTTAAACTGAATTTTAAACAACAGTTTTTAGCTTACCGTGACAATTATTTCTCCGACATTTTCTTGGCTGCTAGTGGGCTGCTATTTGAAATAAAAATTAGGTAATGTAATGAATTTTCACTAAACTTTGTGTCGAGGCAAAATTTACTGATTACAAATTCTTGAATCAGTTGGTAATGAACTTGAATGAGAGGGAACCAAAATTCCGAAAAGGGAACAAAAAAGAAATGTTAAAAAAAAGTAGGAAACAGGGAAAAAGTAGGTAGTGTGTGAGCCATACAATAGTGATTAGAAACAGAATTAACCGTGGAACGACCAATTGAACCCATCTTTATTGATTTAAGCTGTCGTATGGTCGTGTGCTTCACATTTCTTTACATTACAAAAGAAGGGAGAAGGAGCATTCTTCTTTTCAGCATGTGTATCTAATTGCATTACCATACCATGACGGAAGTCGGATGCTTTCAGCTCGAATCATTTGTGGTCGGGCATCGTGATTCGCACGAGGAAAGATCGTGATCTGCTGCCTACCCCTTGCCCTCCCTCTCACAAATTCACATCATCTCCTCCACCCCCTACCCCTCACTGATTGTCTCAGCCAAGAAAGGAGGGAGGGAGGGGCCTGTCAGGCTAATTAAAATCGCCCCCACCAGGTCTCATGTAACCGCCTTATTGTCTCTGTAGGAATGTGGGAGGGCAGCTCAGATACTAGATCTCTTTTTTTTCCTTCCTCCTCTTTCTTCCAAAGACCACCATCATCTAACCTTTTTAGTCATTAGGACCCGTTAACGGTGAACGCCACGTGAAGGACACTCCCCCTACACACGGAAGTCAATTGAGCCAGCTTGGATTTTAAAGTTGTCCCTGGAATTAAAATGCAAAGGGAATTTTCGCCATTTATGCTTATATATGATGATCGCTCATCTTTCTGAAGACTCCTAAAACTAAAAAACTTGTAATCGGAAAAGGACGATCAAAGTTTCTTTTATGGAGAGAACAGAGGAGTGGTTGTGCAGACTGACTGTGGGTGCCATCCGCCTTAATAGATATCCATCCAACACCAATACTAGTACAAGAAGCCGCCAAGTTTCCTACAAGGGTCGGCTTTTGAAAGCAGTGATATCATTCACCAGGGCAAGCCGCCAAGGTTAAACCTTATTAACCAGCAAAGTTGACGCGTTTCTCTCTTCTACGCCTGCCTTCACCTACACATTAATTAGAAGAATGCTGATATATATTATTGTGATTGAGATGATACTTTAGAAGAACAGACTTCTCCCAGGTGGCTATCACAATTTTTATAGGACTTCTTCAGATTACGTATACTTTCTCTAACCTTCATGGGCGAGTACTACGTCTGATAAAAGGTCATTGGTCCCTACACAATGACGGATGCAAACCTATTTACGTTGCCTTTTAGACTTATATGTCAGACTGCCTGAGTGGGGAATCGAACCAACGACCTTTGAAATCAAAGGCCGAGGTCCTACCTCTGAGCCATACTGACACGGTCAAGCGGTAGGACCTCGGTCTTTGATTTCAAAGGTCGTGGGTTCAATTCCCCGCTCAGGCAGTCTGACATATAAGTCCAAAAGGCAACGTAAATAGGTTTGCATCCGTATTTATTTAACCAATCTCGAGCCCATTGGCTTTCCGTCCCGTTTAAACAATAGACCTAACAGGTAGAAACAGAATGCTAACATTACTAATCTTCATTGACATTAATAGACGAACGGAACAGTATGTCATACGACATATAGTTTTTCACTGATGAAAATGGAACCTACGCCGAATGAAAGGACATTGGCCCCCACCATACATGATCTGACAGATAGATGCTGAATACACGACTGGAGCCGAAGTTTACAGGCCGTATAGTTTTGCTTATGAACTGAAGCATTGAAAAAAACGCTTACTACATTCCGCTCATTTGCATGATCATTTTCGGTGTGGAACGTCAGTCACCTATACGAGTTTCAGTCGACCTGTGAGAGTTTCAACGAAAAATATCTTCGAGCGTAGCTCCACCGGACAGATGCGGAATACAGGTATTACAATTGCCTTTTATATTATAGACGAATATTAACAAAATACGTAGATTCATCTAAACCTACTTAAAAAGGTGTGGGGTTTTATTTTCGGGCACGAAATATCAGTTAGTATGTGAAGAGCACTAAGTAAGCTTCTTGACCAAAGCAAGACGACAACAATGGAGCGAGCGATGTGTCTAGTAGATAAATAAATAAATAACCATTGCCGAGCCAGAGCTTAAAAAATCAAAAGCACAATGTTGCAAGTATAGTCTTTTACATGGTGAGTTGGATGCAATATTGTGTGTGGAACGATAAATAACTCGTGATGGTCGAAATATTTGTACAGCTTTCATTGAATAAAATGAGGAATAATGGAATGCTACACACTACACTACTTTCTTGACTAAATTTTTATAGTGTTATATAGTCACGTTGTCTACTATGTTTTCATCACCCTACTGATAATACGTGTATCATTTTTTAATATTTGCAAGCATTTATCAAGGCAAGACGTTTCATTATTACTTTCCACGACATTTCCAGGTTTTCAAGGACTCTACGAACCCTCAATTACCTCTAGAGCTGTGCCAACTACACTAACGCGGTTAGTTTTTAAACATTTTCCAGCGATGTCGTTTAGCCAATCAGGATGCACCAATCATTAGCTAATCTAACGCCTGCTAAAGTAAAAATGGTAAAAACATTTGAATACAGCAGCAGGTTTCACGTATACTAAACAGTACAGCAACAATGCAGCATCTGACACCTTACAGGAAAGTTTATTTCTGTTACTTTGCTGTTTTGACTTCGGATCAGTTAAAACTTACCTTAAGCATTAAACGAGTTCGTTTTTGTTTACTAATATATATACACTTTACACATTGACGGAAAAACTTGAACATTGTTAGCAGGAGTAGTCATGGTCAACATTTTAGTCAAGTTATTAGTCGGTGACGTTGTTCTTAACAAATGTTTTGGTCTGTTGATATCACTTCTTTGAAGGCCCAAACCATTCTCTACTGGGTTGATATGATAAGTTATAAGCGAATCTACGGTGAAGGAATAGTGCGTGATAACGGATAACACCTACTCGTTTAGCAGCTAAATTTGTTGCAAGAGTTTTGGATGCTTAACAGTATACAAGTGAGGTTCAGCATAACGGAAATTTTTCTTCGGAAATACGGCTTATTAATTTTTTCCTTTTTTATTCTGTCACGGAAACTTCAATAATTTTTTTTTCCAACGTCCCCTCCCTGCCCTTGCTTCGTTATTCGAGCTGTCACTTGGCGATAGCAGCAGTGATGAAGCACTTTGTCACGAAATTCTCTCTCGAGACAACAAGCCAAACAGAGAGCGAACGCCATGCAGGTCTACGGTCGACAAAAGGACTTGTCAACACTAGCTAGCGCTACTCAAAATCGCAAATATATAAATAGCACCCGAAAAAAGGTGGTTCTAAGGACGAAGTTGACAGTCTCACTGTTAACCATGAAACAGGGTTTGGTTCTACAGAAGTGAATTCCAGCAGCAAATGTTAAATATTTTACCACCTAGTGACTACTTATTGGGTACTTTTTAGTTTTTTAGTACTTTTTCACAGTACATTTTTCATGACTTTTGCTTGTACATCACTCAACTTTGTTATTGCCCTGCACTCGAGTTTTACTCAAGCAGGACCTTTGTTCAGTGGTTTAATTTGTAAACCTATATTCTAGTTGCACCCTTCTGCGTTTTTACCACTTGGAGCAATAAACCTCACTTCAATCTTGGCCTGTTTGATGCTTCTAAACGCGAAACCAAAATTGAGAACCTTTGCACAGAAGAGTTAATGCAATTTAACATGAATTTTCACATACCAGTAGTATTTAACATTTTGTTTGATATTACTGCCAGAAGGGAAGCTAAATCTCTGGCGTTCAATTGCCTTCCACTTAAATATGGATTGGCAACATGTGTTACATTTTACAATTCCTGAAAGAATTATACTAGCCAAGTATGGTCCCCACACTTGGTTAAAGGCATAGTATCGATGGGGTCCAAATAGGTTTCCCCAAGTTTTTTGGGATTTCCGAACATTGTCTTACTGGGATAGACAAACTGGACTCCCTAAGAACTTTGATGCCTCAAAGCTGATTTAATCCTTACTTTTTCAATAATTATTCTTAGCAAAATTAACTTTGACTTATCAAAACTTCACGAGTATCAAAACTTCATGGTTATTTCGATCATATCAAAAACCAAAATGGTAAAAGGGGCCGCCAAGTTCCGAATGATTCGGCACTTCAAAGGAGTGATATCAACACACCAAAACATTCGCCAAGTTAATCGCACCGCTTAATAGTTTGAAGGTTAAATGAAAACTAGAACATTGCTACTTTGGGTAGCAATGTTCAAGTTTTAATTTAACGTCCAAAGTAATATTCGGTGCGATTAAGTTGGCGAATGTTTTGGTGTGTTGATATCACTCCTTTGAAGGGTCGAACCATTCGGAACTTGGCGGACCCTTTTACCAGTTTTGGTTTTTGATATGATATCAGTCCTTTTCGTAAAATTATGTAATAGACGCAACTCCACTACCGTGCAGATGAGTAATAAAGTGGCACGTCAACAAGATATCGATACTACCTTTTGCCTATAGGCCGAACCATTCTCAACTTGGTCACCTCTTTATAGGTTTTTGGTTTGGTTTTAATTTTGTTGCAATTTGATTTATTTCGTTAGTTTTGGTGTGTTGATATCACTCCTTTGAAGGGCCGAACCACTCTCAACTTGGGGGCCTCTTCACCAGTTTTTAGCTTTGTTTATTTTGCTTTGTTTTTACAGTTGGTTTATTTTTCGTGAACTGGACGTGAATACAATTTCTTTGGCAACGATGTTTAGATTTATCGTGCTACACTAGTGTTTGTGTCTAGGCACGCACGTCAGTATACACGTTGTCATTGTCCGAACTTTGGCTGTCCAATGAGAGACGATGGCGACAATACTAACAATTGTTATAACAATATTTTCGTACTTACGCGCCATCCCACGCCATTCTCATTACACCCCTAGGCTCCAAACCATAAAAGGTACGCAGTTAGTATCGTACTGCAGCCATTAGTCCAATTTCTTAGCTTGGAAGCCTTCCTGTTATCTCGGTATCGATGAATAATCACCCTATGGAAATTAACATGGGGATGAGCGCCGACTAGAATTAGCTACACATTTTCAACGTTATTGAGGGTCAGATTTTGCATTGAAAGCAGCTTAGCTGGCATTCCTACACGGGTTAATTTTTGTCAGGTGGGTCATTGCTCTTGATTTCAACACAATTTAAGCTTTTGTACCGCATTATTATGTTTCCCCAAGTACATGAAATGTGCCCAACTATGCTTCAAGATATAAGACACTGACGCTATGGTGCCGCGCTACAATGGTTTACAGCCTCGACAATTGAATTGATGTGATGTTTGTTGTGATGCCTAACTTAGCGCGACACACTAGCGTGTGTCCAGATTTATCAAAATGTGCCACAACTTATACTGGCGTATCTGTAACAAGAGCTACAATTGTAAAGTTTACAGTAGCCTAGTTGGTGAGACTGACTTGCAATAACTTTTTTTGTGCGTGCTAGTAATGCGGTGGCAAGGTTTAGCTGCTATCGATTGAGCAAATGCCATCTCTCGGACTTGGTTATAACAAAGAACAAATAAACTGTACCACCAGCATATTGTTGTTGTGTTTTGTTGTAACGGTATTACTCGGTACACAAGTTGCATAAGACCTGCCTTGGATTGAATTCATTCTTCTTAAAAATGCGTATGTTTCTTAGTAGTATTTTACTGATAGCCGATATTTTCAAATAGCTGTGTTTTGGATTGTCATGTAACCAAGGGATGGGAACCATAATTGATGCTGTGTTTGGTTAGGTTAGGTAGGTAAATCAGATCGAATTTCGTACGTCGATCAGGTTGCCAGATTCGACAAGTTTGACGGTGAACAAGAATTAGCGAGGACTGGCGTTGAGTGGCGCTAAGTATACCGATAACCGAACGGACAAGGAGCAGGTGGGGAAATAAAAGGGAAATGGCACTCCTCGGCTTCCGTACATCGACAAAACAGCGTCATAGCCAAATCTTGGCAACGAATACATCAAAGCTTTCAATCTAAAGTGCATTGAACTGCCAGAGAGAGAGAGAACAAGATACACCAATTTGGCATTGCTGTCAAAAGGATGTCCAAGTTATAGATACGCAGAATGAGTGATCGGAGTTCCATGCAACCGAAGTAATGAATGCAGTTAGTCAGTCAGGCTTGACTCACAGATGATAATCCTACACACAACAGGAAAATTATTTTGCTTTGTGCTGTAGCTGTTACCCACATGTAGGCCTACATGCATCACGGATTAGTTTGATCAATTTCTGCGTGGAATCGACTAAATTCGCTGGTGTCAACAAATCAACTTTGGTCTTTCACCACGTTTCCCAACCGGAGAGGCGGGCCTCCCTGGGGGAAGGAGGGGGGGGGGGGGCGGAGCAACTGCAGGGAAGGCGCGAGACGCTGCCAGATCAGTGGTTAACTTTTTTTTTAACGATACATCGCAAAGTTCACGCCAGTGACAGACCTATACCTGCTATCAACCATTTAAAAAAAAAAGACTAAAATAGCAGGGCCTGCACCTTCTTAATTTTAGTTTTTATTGCCTAACCGAATATACACATTACCTATTTTTTAATAGCGTTTCCTCCTTCATAACTCGATTAGTTCCCTAGAAGCTTTGAAACTTTCATCCCAGCCGGACTTGTACCTTCTGCACATTCGCAAGTTTGGGCCGTCTATATAACACGGCGCAGCCGTCTGTTCGGCATAATTTCTCCACACCCAGACCCTATGATTGAGGGGAGGCCTGGGCGGGTCTATAGATAATGTATATTTTCGGTTAAGCAATAAAAACTAAAATTAAGCAGGTGCAGGCCCTGCTATTTTAGTCTTTTTAATTGCCGACGAAAAAATGCATTACCTATTTTTTATAGCGGACTTCGTCACCTGGTGGTGGGATAGGTTCGCTCAGTTCCCCTCAAGTACAAGTCGGCGCCCCAAGAACGAGTCTTTGGTGAAGTTACTCCAGAAACTTTTCCCAAAAACACTGTATGCGGAACCTCCGGACCAAAGGACTGGTTGACAGGCCGTGAGACGGGAAGGTTCCTCAGTGTGGGCATTTAGAATAAAAAAATTAAAAAGTAAGGAACTACAAGGCAGGTAACTTAACTTTTTGTCGAGTCAATCGCAGATCCTGTGCTTCTGACAGCAGGGATGGAGGTCGAAATGCTGAATCGGCGATGGGCCAAAGAAACCTAAACACAGACACGTCGTAGGTGAAGAAACATTTGCTTCTGGGACGACGAGGGGAGGAATGGGTTCTTCGGACGAGGTGGAGTCTAACATGACTGTGGCGGAACTGGCGACAGCCATTAGAAGCCGTTGGGTTGAATTTGAACCGAACGAGAGCGTCTTCTAGCAACGAAAAAACGCAGGGCAGCCAAAGCAGAGGAACCGACGATCCGGCGGATGGAGGCTTGGCCTGTCCAGGCCAGCTTGACGGGAAGGAAAAAAACGTGAAAAAGGGTGAAGATAGGACACAGGTGCTGCTGCAGAGCGACAGCCCTCCATCATTGCCTGCCGTGCCCTGTTACGCAGATTTTTTTTTTTGTGAAACAAAAAATAGTGGATGCTAAACTAGCGGAACGTGGCTGCACATGTGTTGGGGGTCGAAGGGAAGACGGAAAGACCTATCCTGTGTAGGAGCAACGGGGTCCTTCAAGGAGTCGGAACGGATTGCGGTGTAAAGACCTCTTGATGAAAAAAACCGGTCAAAAGAGGCCTGAAAATGAGGGAAGGTCCAGACGAGAGCTGGGCAGGAAGCACATACTGTCGTGGTTGGAGCTTTGGGAGGACCTGTTGCCGAGATGAGAGAGTGGATCGTAACCGGAAAAGGAGAAAGGCGAGGCGTCGACGGTGCGAGGCAGGAACGGATGATTCCAGGTGTCCGAGTTGGCAACATTGGGGTCAACGAGGCCAGAATGCCCTGAGGAAGGGGTTCCACGGCTTTTGGTATGAACCAGGGTACCGTTGAGGAAAGACACAATGTAGAGTGGTAGTGGAATGGCGGTACATAGGTAGTGGTTACCGGAATGGAAAGCGGAACGGAGAAGGACATAGTCACGAAGCTCAAACCGGCGCGGAACCAGCACGGGAGAGGTACTGCACTGATGACGGAGGTATGTCGTCCAAGATGGCGATGCCCGCTATGTATGCAGGCTACGACGAGAAGTGGACGCAGAATCCCCTATCCACCGTTCCGCCACGTTATTAGCAAGCCACACTGACAGGACAGTGAATGCTTGGTTTACTAGGTCCATTAGATGTCCTTCATTTTCTGTGGTGTTTATCTCTTTATTTTTTAGGAAGAAGGCGGTACCGTGATGAGTGTTAGAGCTGGAAGTACCGTGGCGGAGTTAAAGTCCCCGTACAGGAGATGCTGCTAGGGTGGCACGAGGTAAGTGCTGCAGGCGGAATTGATAGAAGCCTGAACATGGTCTCCGGATGAAGCGGTAACGGATGATCTCTGTTCCAGCGTTGCTGCCGGAGGAACGAGGGGCGAAATGCCGGTAACCGTGAACTTGTATGATCGCAGGGAACGAGGAGATCGAGGCGACAGCGCTAGGAAGTCCGGTGACGTCTGACCATGGTCGCTAGCAGGGATGTCTTCATCTGTAGAGCAGAGGTCCTCTTCACACGTTAGGGAAAACAGGGACGGTGGTTCCGCAGAACGTGGAAGGCAGGGAACCGGCGAGACGGAGCAGTCATGGAAGGCGCGCTGGAACGTGGGAAAAGGAACCGGGAGGTGCGCATCGCATCCGCGTAGGAGACGAGGTGAGAGACTGCTGGAGGAACCAAGGGGCGGCATGTGGCGCCTGTGAGATACGGGGGACCCGTGAAATGCGAAAGGATCTCCTAGAAGATGTATCAGGCAGGGCAGCCATTAAGGCAGGAAAGGTTGCGGATGGTGGCTGAAGCGGTTGGCGGGTCAGTCGAGAGGTAGCGGGACGTAGGTCCATGTCCTGGGGAGACCAGGCGATCCGAACGTGCGGAACGTTCGCGCCCGACCGACAGTTTCCAGAGCCCAGGACAGGGCGAGAGGGAGCCACAGTGTCCATCGAAGAACGCGGAGATAGTAGCACAGGACCGACGCAGAGACAAGGAACCGAGAGTACCGGATCGGTCCGCGGACCGAAGGAGCCGGAACGATAGCAGGGAGGAGTTCAGAGGCGATCACAGCGTGAGCGCCCTAAGATAAATGATGCCGAACAGACGGCTGTGCCGTGTTATATAGACGGCCCGAACCTTCGCATGCGCAGAAGGTACAAGTCCCGCTATGATGAAAGCTCCAAAGCTTCTAGGGAACTAATCGAGTTATGAAGGAGGAAACGCTATTAAAAAATAGGTAATGTATATTTTCGTCGGCAATTAAAAAATTACATTATTGTTAAGATTTCCATTACTTAACCAGTATCATTCATTTTGTTAAAAAAAAAATTACACAGCAATGCAGTGTCGCATTGGGCCGCTCGGGAACACTGAGATCAATGGGAAGGCCCCATCAAAACTTCAAAAAAATAAGTTGCAGGGAAACATTTAAAATTCACGCCTCTTTCTGAAAAATACGGCAGCTGCTCCCACTTCTTGAGGCCTTTGTTAGAACAAAAAATATTTTTGAAATAATTTGAACAGGATTTTTATGAAAATTGCATACCTAAGTTTCAGGAAAATGTTTCAAATTCAAGCACATTTCTTAAAAATATGGTAACTGGACTACGCAGGAGAAGCTTATGGCACTCCCCCCCCCCCACCCCCCGGGAGGAATCTCGAGGTCCATGCCCAAGGCTCGACCCCTCCCAATCCGACCCTGTAGCAATGGGGGTGGGGAGGGGGGCGCCATTGCGTGCTAGTCCCAATAGAATAATGTAGAAAAGGTTGGGAACCGCTGGTCTATCATACAGCGCTTTAGAGTTATTCATCTCTTTACGGAAACATACTTATGTTTTCTTACGATTTTCACCAAAATCGAAATACGCCAGTGCTGAAAAAGTTTCTCCTTTATTCAAATTAACTACGAAATCCCAGTGCTAATGTTTTTTTATGTTTAGCTTATTTTCCCCTTAGCCTACACAGCTCTTAAAGCGACTTGAATAAATTTGTACTGCATGAATGTAAAGGTGTACCGTTAGGCTACCACTCACATTTCATAAATCTGGATTGGATCAGTGGCGTAGCTTCTGGATGGGCCACCGACACCCCCCCCCCCCCCCCCCCCGGGAGCCCCCAAAGAAGAAAAAATAACTAAGATTAAAAAAAAAAGACTCTTTTGTAGTAGACTACTTATTTAATTTGATATAAAACTATATTTTAAAAATCGATTTCGAACTTCCCCGTCCGTCCATCTTCCATCATTAAAAAAAATACAGTGGCCTACAAAAAAGCACGAGCTAAAAAATGTGTATATGTCCAATTTTTTTTTTCCAAAAAAGTGAAAGTATTGATGACTTGACTGGAGTACGAGAAAGTGGTTCCGATATTCGCTACAACAGAAATAAAAAAAATTGAATAAAATATGGATCTGGAAATTGTTTAGCTCGTGCGTTAAGTTTTTTATGGGCCACCATACTTTTTTAATGATGGGCCATCCTGTATATTAAGGAGGGGGTCCCCTGAGGGATAATTTGTCACCGGCCCCACCTAACGTAGCTACGTCATTGGATTGGATATCATTCACTCCTTTGCTTTTGGCAGTTTTGCACAACGGAAAGATAGCGTGGATAACCAAAGACGCAGTGACCATGTTTCCATCACTCAGACTATCCCAGCCAGCATGAAGCCAAATCACGATGTGGAACCACGAAGCCGTGAATCCTGATCTCAGGTTCTCCTTCCAAAACTTTCTAGTCACCAATTCCGGCTTTAAAACAAGTTGTGTCGCTGCAGGCTTTCAAACTGGACCGCACGAATTAGCTTCGGGTTGGTGGTGGTCACATCCAGATTTTATTGGTAAAGATTAGTGAGTGATACTGCCACTGCCGTACAGCTATCCTGCCATCTATCAAAGAGCTGTGGAACTACGATGCTATAAGCACACGATTTTATCAGTAACACAGAATGCACGGCAGAATGAAAGCACCGTCCTAAGAACATTAAAACATTAAAAAAGCATAAAAACAAAAAGTTTTACTATTTGTTTTACACATTCACCCTCAGAGAAAAATCAGCTTTAAACGAAGCAGACAGTCTGCATTAAAGACTGGCCTCGTGAGGATAGAAGATACACTAATCTGAGAAAGAAAGAAAAGACTACTGCCTCGACTGGAACTCGAACCCAGGACTTCCCGTTTCAAACACACGTTGGCTGTTTGAAACGTCAGGTTCGTAATTTTGTGTGTTCGTAAAAGTGTTTCGCGTATCCAGATTACGCGAGGCTATTTTAAGACCTTTCTCTTTAAGTACGTAGGCCAGTAAATAATAAATAATTCAAGGCACAGTACAGACCTGTGAAAAAGAGAGGGGGCAGGCGTTGAGGCCTATTTTCACATCTGAGATAGTCTACAAAAAGTCATAGCAGCAGCGGCCTCAACTTCCTTCACTTATCAAAAGTCAGAC
The DNA here is from genome assembly GCA_023313725.1 of Lithobius niger. Classification (NCBI taxonomy): domain Eukaryota; kingdom Metazoa; phylum Arthropoda; class Chilopoda; order Lithobiomorpha; family Lithobiidae; genus Lithobius; species Lithobius niger. Next base: position 25,141 of record JAHWFP010139666.1, read on the forward strand.
ACAGTAAGGCCTACTACAACCCATACAGTAGTTCTTCAATAAGCCGTTAATTTGGTGTTTGGTAGCCTATGCGATTCTGGTTTGAGGGGGGTGCTAATTAGGTTTTACCTAGCCACAGCTGCATTCGCATTTCCTTCACGAAGCATGAGAATTGCTATAGTTAACCGCCACTCAAAACCGCTTGCGTCTTCGTACTGCAGTGATTACCAATCAAATTAGTCCATCGTAACAACAATTATCATATTGAGGGGGGGGGGGGGGGCCCCTTTTCTGCAGTGCAATTTAAACCATTGTTTTTGAATGGCGCTAAACAGTGTTCAACCTGCGTTTGAGCACCATGTTAGATAAGAGCGGCTTTTGATTAGGAAAACAAAATCATAAAATTAAAGGAATAAGTTGGAAATAATGGAGATATTTCCCGGTTTTTGTGATAACTAACTTCGTAAAGTTTATGCTTTGCGTTTTCCACCCCTCTTCGAATTTAACTAATTGTAATATGATGTTCGTTTCATTCGCTTTCTGACTTACTGCACAAGCATTAGTAAAACTGGCTCAGCGCATTTCATCCGGCCCCCTCAGACGGATTAGCGCAGAGGTGCTTATCACTACCTCTGCTGGGCAGCGAACATATGGACTTCTGTCTCAGACGGCCTTGCAATAACTATTAACACAATACAGGGTGTCTCAGAAGTTATGGTCATAAATCGACAGGGTGGCAGAACTGATCACATCTATCAAAAAACCCCTATAATACATACGCCGGAAATAACTCGTTTCCGAGATAACGGGGGCCTGTTCCCCAGGGTGACACAGGCATAGTCAGCCAACTTTCAGGGCAGCGCACCACATGCTTAAAAAATGAAACCACACGTGACGGTGAAGACACGCTTAGGAACGAACCGTTCCTTACAAAGTTATTGCTCATCCGTCCTAGACGAGGCGCCCACACATTAGGGTTGTCGGCTCCCCCCCCCCCGTCCCCCGGCTAGGTAATTGCTAGAAACAAAGCAAAACGCCAAAAAAAAAACGTAGTAAGTAGAAATTGCCTAGACGGTGGCTTTGACCGCTTCCCCAGAAGAAACCTTTCGTGCCTCATGAAGACTGAAAGCGTTGTTGCACATGCCACACAGCCATGATGAAAAAAAAGTCAAACTTGGTTTGGTAGAAAAACGTAAAACTTTTCATTAATTTCTCTACTTGTGGAAAGAAAATTCGTCACCCATTTAATTTCTTTGGTTTAGAGGAAAAAAATAAAACTTCCGATTAATTTCTTTACTAGAGTAAGGCAGTTAATTTCACCAACCAAGAGCTAGCTGACATGCATTACACGGTCGGGCCGACGGCAATTCTGTATAAGCAGCCAGGCTGTATGCTGTGAGCTATCCGAACCGAAGGCATCCGGACCGTCGTACGTTTATTCGGCTTCACCAACGTCTGTGTGAGCGCGGGTCATTTGAGGTAGCACCACGAGAAGGAAGGCCAAGAACTGTTCGTACCCCTGAACTGGAAGAGCGGGTGTTACGGAGGGTGGATGACGATCCGGGAATCAGCACAAGGTGGATTGCTTTGGCAGAAACGTAGACCGTAATGCTATCTGGAGGACCTTGCATGATGGACTGCTGCGCCCATATCATCTGCAGCGGGTGCAAGCCCTAGCTGAGAACGGTTATCCGGCAAGGGTCGTATTCTGCCAGTGACTTCAACAACGATGTGCTGCAGACCCTCTCTTCCTCAGCAGAGTGTTGTTTACTGATGAAGCCGCCTTCACCCGAGATGGAATTGTGTACTTCCACAACACCCATGTCTATGCATATGAAAATCCTCACGCAACCCTGCAAGCGCGAAACCAGCATCGTTTTTCAATCAATGTGTGGGCTGGTCACCATATTGGGCCGATCATTCTACCCAATATGCTTACAGGGGCGGCATATCTTACCTTCCTGCAGTATGAATTACCTGGTCTTCTCGAGGACACCCCACTGGGGACACGGCAGAGGATGGTGTTCCAGCACTTCGCGTTTGCTGTGAGGCAGTATCTAAACAAACAGTTTGGGGTGAGATGGATTGGCTGAGGAGGCCCAATTCCGTGGCCTCCCCGCTCAACTGATCTCAATCCATTGGACTACTGCATCTGGGGCTACATGAAGGGACTTGTTTATTCACGCAGCGTAGACACTGAGGCAGAATTGCGCCAACGTGTTCATGATGCATTTCAGCAGGTTACGCATAACCATGGGGTCTGTGCAAGGATTCGAGCGTCTCTTAGTAGAAGAGCGGCGTCATGCATTCAAGCAAACGGGGGCCACTTCGAACATTTGTTATGAACTCCTAGTTTCATCATGGCAGTGTGCAACAATGTTTTCAGTCTGCATGAGGCACGAAGGGTTCCTTCTGGGGAAGCGGTCAAAGCCACAGTCTAGGCGATTCAAACTTACTATTTTTTTTGGCGTTTTGCTTTGTTTCTAGCAATTACCTAGCCCGGGGGGGGGGGACCTACACACCCCCTAATGTGTGGGCGCCTCGTCTAGGCCGGATGAGCAATAACTTTGTAAGGAACGGTTCGTTCCTAAGCGTGTCTTCACCGTCACGTGTGGTTTCATTTTTTAAGCATGTGGTGTGCTGCCCCTGAAAGTTGGCTGACTACGCTTGTGTCACCCTGGGGAACAGGCCCCGTTATCTCGGAAACGAGCCATTTCCGGCGTATGTATTATAGGTTTTTTTTATAGATGTGATCAGTTCAACCTTCCTGTCGATTTATGACCATGACTTCTGACCGCTTTTATGGCAACAGTCGCACAGTACCTTCTTAAACGACCGAACAGAGCGAACAGAACGCACCACTGTTAGAGACAGTTTGGCCCAAACTTGACATCGTGCGTGCGCAGTGATTTTGCATCAGCCGTTCAGTACCTTCCGAAACTGCCATAACAGCTCAGCAAAATCAACAAGCTCAAAAGAGCAATCGTTATGTCATACCATTAACGTGACCAGACGTGGCTAATTGACTGAATTAGGCTACGGTAATGGATGTAACCAGGCGCGAGCAATGCCAAATTGCAAACCATCTCGGGGAGGTGGTTTGGAGCGGTTGCCAGTGGTGGAGATTTTGAGCATGCGTGAGGAACCGGAAACAGATTCATCGCTGACGATGGTTGACGTAAGCAAGCCACATCAATACGGCTATAGTAGGGAATGAGCTGAACTGTCACCAACAGTGGTGCGTTTGGTTCGTTCAGTTCGGTGCTTTAGGAAGGTACTGATTGAAACGTGATTATTATCAACATGCTGCAGCTACTGTTGCATAATTTAAGCTTACCTTTAGTTTCTTCTGTTTGAACGTCAGTTCTTGTTAGTGGCTCTTCTTGCATCGCCGGCGGTGGCTCAACATTTGCCGCTAAAAAGGAAAATAATATTATAAATAAATAAAATAAATAAAAGATTTGAAAAACTGCCAGTTTAAATTTTAATCAGATCGGCAACAACGGAAGAAGGTGTGTTCATTCTTCAGCTGTAATCAATTGCAAACAAGGAACTGCAATGATAAACTTTAAGCCTTGTATACACAAAGATAAAAGATTGTCAATAAAGAAGGGTAACACCTTGGTTTTTGAATACCAAGACCAAGACGACTTTTTTACCGACTTTGGTTATAGGCTTTGTAACTCTTTAAAGTGCACTCATATCTCTCTCTCTCTGTGTTGAGCGCTAATATTACCGTATAGTGACGAACATGACGTAGCCTGCATGCAAGGTGCAAGCGACGATTCCACTTTTCTTTTTCCCATCAGTGTATGTCGTCATCAAATTCAACAAGCGCACGTCCCTCGAACAGCTGGCTAGGCTTATGGTCTCGGGCGAAGGTACACATTTTGATATGAAAAATTTGGCACAACACTAATTACCGTCCCCCCTTAATAAAATCCTGGGTCTACCACTGGGCTTGGTTGGTCTAATACAAGTTCATTCATTACGACAAGAGAAATTCGGGAAGTCAAAACAACAATAGAACATGGCGTTTCCAAAGTGTATACAAATAGTAGATTTTTCGGCATGAACTTTCTAGTCGTAAACTCGGAATCCAAAGAATTTCGGGGGATTGATTTCCGTCTTTCGAGAAGAGATCCAGATTAGACGAGGCTTATCGGCACTTCACGACCTAACCTCTTACAATTTTCGCGTACCTTACGCGCAAATAAGTCTAGTAACATTTCCACTGGTTGGAGTAAATAAACATACCGTCTCAGACGAGGAATACATAGGAAAAAAATAGAAAGTTTGCAACATTTACATACATTTGCCCTAACATTACAAAAGGGCAATGTTAGGGCTATTAGTGTTCGAATAGGCCTGTGTTTTAAAACAAACTCATGAGTCGTTCAGTTCATGAAAGTAGTCAGCATGATTCGCACTTGCAACCATTAGAGCTGGTCGTCAGCGTTGCGAACAAACCCCGTTGTAAATCATAAATGACGTGTTGTGTAGTGGTCCCCCCCCCCCCCTTCCAAACATTTTTCGTCCCCAACCAATTTTACACTGCACTATGACTGAGGTTGGCGCTAATGACCTTGCGGTCGACGCGGCATTACGCCTTTTCCCCCCCCCCCCCCAATTTTATAAATACAAATTTAAAGCGTTAGTTTGTACTGAAACGTTGAAACTGACAGGGACATAGCAAGACTGAGATGTTTCTCACTGTAAATAACCTACAAGACTTCAAAATAAAGAATTATTTCAAACATTTTCAGTAATGCAGGTGGATTTCACCCAAATCTGCCTGCTGCGAAAAACAGTTAAAAAAAACTCACGGTTGGTTTAACTTATAAGACGGCTCAACCCAAATTATGTCGGAATATCATATTTGGGAAATAGCTAGGGAAGGGGAGGGAAGACAGGTAATAATAGTTTTACCATACTTCTGTGTCATTAGACTCGTCCAAATAAAAGATGCCCAGCTTTTACCCCCTCCTCCCCTCAGTCACTGAAATTATTTACACGGCCCTGTGTACGGTGTAAACCACGGGGGAGAGGGAGGCGCTGGAGGAGGTGGGGTGGATGAGTAGCATTGCCACATGATTTTTTTTTACTATCATAAAAAAGTGCTAAACACTAAACTCGATTGCCCACCACAATTGCCCGTCAGCCAATGGTCTTGGTGCACTATTGAATAGAATACAGCAACGCTGGAGGGGCTAGCTCCATTCTCGTATCAACCCATTAAATACCCTTCAAACTATTAGTGTCACTGACTCTGCTAGTAGGACGTAGTTTCTCCTTCAGTCACTTATTTTAATTTGGACTTCAGAAATTGTAGGGAAACTATACACCACTTTTATCCGACCAAAACTGGAATACTGTATTCCTGCAGTCGTGGTGTCCATTCCATATTACGAGGGCGATAAACATTGCATTCAACAAATGCAGAGAATAGCCCAAGATTGCAGGCTGATGTGTGATCTCATCGACTTAACCAGGCGATGTTTTTTTTTTGTACTTTCATCTATTAAATTTACCCGTGGGCACACCATCAAATTATATACGCCCTCTTATTCAACAGCTCAAAGTTCTTGTGTGACTACTCAAGCTGTTACATCTCGGAACAATCTGCCTGACGAAGTTATATGTAAGATGATATCTACCCCAAAACAAAACTTGTTAAGGATTCCCACCAAGCTCTTTCGCCAAGCTGATCCCACCGAGTAATAGTTCGAAGGTTAAATGAAATGTATGAAAATTGCTTACAACGCAATTTTCAATTATTTCATTTAACGTTTGAAGTATTAGTCGGTGGGATTAGCTTGGCGAAAGAGCTTGGCGTTTGATATCACGACTTCACATGGCCGAAAAGCTTGGCGGGAATCTTTAACAAGTTTTGTTTTGGGGTAGATATCAGTAATTTTTAGTCCAAATTGATGAAATCCATTTTGAAATGCCAATCTAGTTTTCTGGTCCATTTCTTTTTCTTCTTTTTTTTTGTATTGGTTTCGTTACATTTTGAGGACAGCAGTCACTTTTTTTCATTTGATTAGGATTTTTATTAGTATTTCAGTATCTCCTTGCAAACGCATGAATTTCTTTAATTGTCAATTTGGCATTGTTGCATAAAAACAATGTTTAAAACAATGTAAAACAATCAATTTAGACCTTTGAAGCTCCCTAACCCCAGAACCACTTGACCAATTAGAAAGGTCCATATGAAAAGGGCACATCTCCAGAGCAATACCTGTAAAATGAGCTAAGAACCAGCTTTATTTACCGCGTGGTAGAATTTATTTTCGTGATACAAAAAAAAGCGTTAGTAGTTAGTGGTAAGTAATTAGGCAAATATCAACGTAATTCACGTCGTTTTTTCAACAAGAAAACGTTAAGCTATGGGTCTAACCGTGACTTTTATGTTGTCAGGCGACCAAAGTCTCCCGATCAAATAAGTTTCAGCCTTTTCTGTCGCATTGTTATTTATCCTCACATGCCTGAAAACAGCCGAACTCCCTTTGCTGTAAAGACACAATGTGTCTAGTAGTCGCTATGCTCATATATACATATTATCTGGATGTTATCGTTTTATCTTGGCAGGCGACACACTAGCGTATGTCTTGAAAAACGTTATGACGAGAACGGCGCGCAGCCGGTACAATAAGCCGCTTTTTATCAGCTCTTTTGCCATTTATTATTATTATTATTATTAATTATTATTATTATTGCCAGTGTGCCACTGCTAATAAGGCTGTGTTACTTACGTGATGACAATTCTTCGGTAAAATCCATTTCCGAAGCCAAAATGAAAGAGGCAAAAATGCAGCCCGATTGATGCCTCACACGTTATTGAAAGGAGGAAACGAGCATGACTGCTTGTTTGGCATCATCGAAATACCAATCACAACAAACAAAATGGTGAAAGGCAATAAACGTGATGTCACTCTTTCCTTCATACAAACTAATCCAGCAGTCGGAAATGGTTGGAATGCATCGATGATGACAAAGTTCAATCTCCCATGATATGATTCCACTGCGGAATAAACCACCACTGTGTCCCACTATAGCCAAGGAGAAAAAAATTAGATACAGCTGACACCGCGTGGTTTTTCTCGCTGCAAATTCTTTCCTAACTATGAGCAGTGACTGATTATGACTGACATAATACTGATAAGATTATTTTGATACTGTACTGAAAGGGTCGAGTGGAAGATTAGTTTTGGAAGTCTAACGGCTAATATTTCTTTTAACCCAGTATCCTTATCATTACAACGCAAAACAGTAGCAAAGCATTTTTTTTTTATAATAACGACTTTACGCGAGCTTACACTACTAGGATGAAAGTTTTCGTTCGTGTCTGACAGGTTTTTGCGTAAGATTTTTAAACAGAAATAAATGGTAAAAAATAAAGTATCTAAACGGTAACTGCAGATTAAATAAAGGGTAATTAAAGAAAGTTGAGGGGTAATTGGAGATTAAATAAAGGGTAATTAAAGGAAGTTGAGGG
>JAHWFP010139666.1:32627-43555 GCA_023313725.1 Lithobius niger
AGGGGTAATTGGAGATTAAATAAAGGGTAATTAAAGGAAGTTGAGGGATAATTGGAGATTAAATAAAGGGTAATTAAAGGAAGTTGAGGGATAATTGGAGATTAAATAAAGGGCAAATACGGAGTAAATAAAGTACTAAAGGGTAACTGGAGAGTAAATAAAGGGTAACTGGAGATTAACTAAAGAGTAACTGGATATTAAATAAACGGTAAATAAAGAATAAATAAAGTACTAAAGGGTAACTGGAGAGTAAATAAAGGGTAAATAAAGTAATTGAAGGTAACTGGAGATTACATAACGGATAAATAAAGTATCTAAAGGGTAACTGGAGAGTTGTAGGATTCAAACTCGTTTGACAAAGGAGTGCAAGAAACTGTACCACAAAATAAAAGTTCTTAATAATGTGTCACTGTATGCAAAGGTTTTCAGTTCTTGTACTCCTTAGGAGAACTAAAAATTACTGTACAAAACTGCTTGTACGGGACTGATACCTTTGCCTAGGGATCCAACGTTTAAGCAAACTCAAGTAAACACAATTGGCTATTATAAGTTCTTTAATTAGTAATTTTTACACATATTACCACGTCAAGAATATCTGCGTCCACCGTTTTCCTCCGGACAGCACACAATCATTCTGGATGGAAGTGCAGTAGTGTGACTAAAGACGAAAAAGAAGGTGGATCGTGGAAAGGCAACTATTTTAGGCTTACCATTTTAGAAAAGTAATTGTTTCGGTTTTTGAGATTCAGGTAGCACATCGCTCCTCAGAGGAAGTTTCTTTCCTGCGTGATAATGCACCAAACTTTAAGGCAAACCCAACCCAACACCTCATGCGCTAAAGCAGTATTCTTCAGGAACGCAGAATGCCCTGGTGCGTAAACAGATCTTAATGTGCCCGAGCATTTCAGGGCAATATTGATACGAATTATTATGACGGGCGCAGTAGAAGAGACTGACGATCCAAGATCGAGGACAGTCATAGGTATTGTCGGGTCACACTGACGGTTCATTTCGCAGCGGTTCTAAACGACATGGAATGGGATGCAAATCTTTTTGTAACTTGATGAAAATGTCTAAAAATGATTAATTAAAGACGTTGTAACTATGTGTGTATGGGTTTGCTTATACTTTGGAACCCTAGGCAAAGGTTATGATCAAAAAGTTATCCAGTGAACAGTAGAAACTGCCTATTTGACCTTTAGGATTCCAGAAAAACCTTTTATTCCAATAGGTAAGTGTAAACCACCCACTTGGTCTTGGAAAGGTCTATCTATATTTTAAGCAGGTAGAGGATTTGGGACTAGAGGGATCAGCTATATGCTAGGGAGATAATAGTTGGCGTTTCATCCAGTCGCACCTTGGTTTTCTGGTCAATCCGTGCCCAGAAAACTGCCGCTGCCGTAACTGGCCTACTGTACCGAACATTGCTTTAATTACTCGTTAATAGCAAATTACAGGCTTAATTACTCAAAGCATAAACCTAATCACACGAATATATATAGGCCTATCTGCATGTCATGCTGCCAGATAAGAGTGGCGATATACTACAACTGTACTCCCCAGGAAGTAGGGAAAAAGTAAGAAAGGCCTCTATCCTTTCCTTGTTGAAATACCAAGTGTACATTTAAAGGTTTCCAGTTTTTGCAGGCTTAAATTGCCGTATTTTCCTTCTAACTGGATGCTAATTCACCGTATCTTCAGATAAGAGAAGAATGTCTTCAGGGAAATTCAAATCCAAATGCTCTCAATTCCTGAAGGAAAAAGTCTTAGTAGGACGATCTGAGGAGTCCAGCTCCACCAGCTCTTGAGATTAAATTGTTGTGCAACGGTGAGAATTATTTTTTGTTTGTCCGGCAAACATTGATTGCATCTGGTTTGAAAGAACTACGACGTCTAAACAATTAAACCAATTTGGTAACTACGAATTTATTCAAAGTGAAAGTGCCTTATTTCACGTAATGTGTTGTAGAAAGGGGGCATGTCAGAAAGTCACTAAACTTAAATAATCCAATAGTACAGAAAGCCAAATGCGCTTCAGAAGGTAAACACATTTTCATTCGTACTTATTTAAATAACTTCTTTGCCCTTGGAAAACTGGAATACAAACACTATTGATAATTTCTGATGGTACGCATCCGTCAGAAATTTCCACGTTTCCGCCGAAATCAAACTGTGGAACACATTACGGTCGCGCAATACAATTACGTACGCCACAGTTTTTTGTGTGATTTTATTGTCGTCAGTACGTGTATTGTAATCACATTTGTATTTTCGTGAAAAGCGTTTACTTGCAAGGAACTTAAGTTTTAAAAACCACGGCACTCAGACGATAAAACGCTGTACCGTTCAGATTCGGTTTCACATTTTATGTACGCAAGGCAGAACGCCATAGGAATAAAACCGTTTTAAGTTCTGTATTTGCGTGTCAATCGAAACCTTCTTTGGAACTAGAATGTGCCTGAAGACAACCCTCTTTAATTAACTTTTATAATATAGTTATTTTATTTTAAAATTATCTTTTACTTAAAAGAAACATGAATACCTTATTAATTATGCACAAAAAAATTAGAAAAAATTATTAATATTATTATTATTATAGAAACGAATGGATGAACCAGCATCTATTAAAACTTATTAATAAAAAAAAAAACCTTGGAATAAAATATCCAAGGCTAAATTACCGGATAAAAAAGATTTGGAAGAATACAAAAACCTTAAAAAAAGATGTTACTAAACAAATCCAAATAACTAAACAAAATTACTATAAAACCTATTTTGAACAGAATAAAACGATAGTGCCAAACTATGGAATAAAATAAATGTAGTTTGTAGCAGAAAATAAACTAACAAAGGAAAATTTAGACGACAAAATAAACAAAAAATTTCACGAAGTTAAAGAAAAAACATTATGTGACAACTTTTCAACCTTTTACCAGCAAGAGGTACCTATTCTCAAATCCCATAAAAAGAGAAAACCAGATAACTCTATTACCTGAACACGCAAAACAACATAAATACAAAAATTTGTGCCAACTCGATACAAGTGTTAAACCTACTCAAGATGAGATAACCTCAATTATGCTAAATTTCAAAATAAAAAAAATCTTGTGGATATGATGGTTTCCTACTTGAATATTTTGTGAATAGCAAGGAACAAACTACTTTCTTTATGAAAATCCTTATTGATGCAATTATTGAAACGGAAATTTGGCCTGATAACCTGAAAAAAACTGATTATAAGACCTATTTACAAAAAAAAATAAAAAAAATCAATATTGTAATTACCGACCAATTGCATTACTTCCAATGCTTAATAAAATTATTGAAAAATACTTTGTAAATTGTATTTATAAATTCCTAAATAAATTTAAAACTTCTAAATAACTCACAGTTCGGTTTTAGCCAGGGAATTGGAACTTTTGATAGCCTGAGTATGATCAACAACAAAATTGTTAATGCTCTTAATCATAGTAAACACGTAGGTATCATTGCAATCGACTTAAAAAAAGCATTTGACACGATCGACAAAAAAATTTTATTTAATAAACTTTCCAATATTGGTATACGCAGAAAATTGTTGCATATTCTTGCAAACTATATGTACAATAGACAAAGCAGTGTGAGAATTGAAATTCACACAGTGAGTGGAACATTATTGAATATGGTGTTCCACAAGGCTTCATTTTAGGCCCTCTATTGTTTATTATTTATATAAACGATATCCTAGAAGAAAACTATCGTTGCCAAATCTCTTTATATGCCGATGATATTCTTTTGATATCGGGTAGTAACAAACAAGAAGTTATGGTGAATAATCATCAAAACGATTTTAATGTCATAAATCAATACGTATCCTACAATGAATTATTAATAATGACAAAACAAATTTTATACATGCAGCTACCTCACATACCGAAAAAAAAACTGTATTATCCGTTCACATAATGAAAATTGCATGTTTAACTTTTATTGTAACCGCTGTCCTAAAATCAATCAGGTTGCCTCGCTACGCTATCTAGGAATTGAAATTGATGAAAACTGGAAATTTTATACACATATCGAAAATCTAAAGAAAAAAATTCGAGGGATTATACAGATGCTATACAGAGTCAATAAAACATTTGGAATCGAAATTAAAAAAATGATCTATGAATCGTGGCTACTGTCACAGGTTCGCTATGCTTGCATTATATTTGGTTCAACCACCGAAAACTACATTGAAAAATTACAAAAAAAACATTGAATAAAGTAACGAAAAGCACTCTAGCTCAAAAGTAAAAATGTCGACCAAAAATATTCTTAAAAAATTTCAGCTACTTAACTTTGCTAAATTTAAATTGTTCAAATTAAATGTAATAATCAGAAACTTTTTTGATAACAATTATCAAAAAAGAACTACAAGAGTTGGAAGAAGTAATACAGCATGGTTACAGGTTCCAACCTGGAGAAACTCCTATGGTAGAAGATGCATTGAATATTTAGTACCTTCCATTCTAAACCAATTACCATCTAAATTAACGAGAGGAAATATTAAAAAAATTGTTAAAAATTGGCTCCTAATCAAGCATACTGAATAACTGTATTCTAGAAATATGATACTGTTAAAAAATTCTGTATAACAACTACCGTCACATGATTGTATGTATAAATGTCTTATATTCAGTGCACAAACAAGCCAGTTAGGCTTCGTGCATTCATGTTATGTGTATAATTACAATTGCTGAATAAATATTATTATTACATGTACGAAATCATGTGGCATGGCTCAAAATACCATCTTGGAGAAACTCCTATGGCAAAAGAAGACTGGAATATAATATTCCAACTATTTAAAGTGAAATACCACTGGATATCAGACAGACCCTAACCAGATCCAATATTTAAAAAAAAATTAAGAATTGGCTTATGCTGAACTATTATTAAGGTCTAATTGATCAAACTTAAATTGCATCTTCGTTATCTTATTGATTTAATATTTGTTTATTTGTGTGTGTGTGTTAACACCTGGAAAATATACTGTAAAAAATAAACATGTTATGAAATTGTTATGAAATTATGTTTTGGATATGTTCAGTGCACATACAAGCTCTTTGAGCTTCGTGCATGCACATGAAATATGTGTATATTTATACTGAATAAATTATTATTATTATTATTATTATTATTCTAATTAAAGCTGGCAATAAGTAAAACACGCAAACGGTTTGAAACGATTCTATCAAGATTTGTTTTTCATATTTGGAACATTCAAACAAAATCAACTGCTCTGCAAAAATAAGGATGGAGCTTGAATTTTCGTTTGCACATATTGCCGTCATCACTTGCTGCTTAAAAAATAGTTCACCTCTGTCACAGAATCTTCAAAACGGTAGAGGTTACAATCTTCAGTTTTGATAAATTATTCAAATTCCACGTAGAACACTTCCTTCATCCCACTCACACTGCCCACATAATTAATAGCAGTAAGCTCATTTCAAAGTCAAACAAGCATGTAATGCAGAACACTTAAGCTGACAACATTAAGAACTAGCTCGATCTTTAATCTTTGACTTCCGTATATTGTCGGCTGGAACTTATTCCATTATTTTCATAAAAACATGCCTTCAAAGAACTTTCGTGACACAGCGATTAGATAATCCCTCTCATCCATTTAAATATTTTCTGCAACTAAAACAATATTAGTCTCATATCCTGACGCTAACAGTGAGGGATACTGCGGAAATAAGGCTTAAGTCAATAGAATGTTGTCTAGCAATGGTTGGTTTCCTGCGTGACTTGCTGGCTGACTGGTTAAGTCAAATTTAGTGACGTAACATGCAACATATCCGGTGTTATGTGCGTTTTGATGGTACAAGGTTTGAGATGAAGCTTAAAACATGGTGTTATTTACCTGTGTTACCATATTTCCGGTTTCGAAACTTGCTTTCGGGTGAATTACAGGTTTACAGTGTAATGTCATCAATGGTATATACGGATTATCTTTTTGAAATCCGGAAACTGTGAGGCGCTGCTGCTTGCAGATGAGTGTTTCGTATCATCAGACGACTTTTACACTATTGTTTTTAAAAGACCCTTAGTTGGTCGTATGATTCGTTGAGGCGTTCACTTGGCTAGTAGTCTACCACTCACACATCTCAGCTGTAGCTTTGCTCGTTCACCTTGTTCAGGTATCCTGTATGACAAACCGAAATGGACAAAATCGCCCGCATCAACAGCACGAGGTAATTAATTGTCGTGTGCCAGAATTCAATTCCGGCGCGCTGTAGTTATGACCAACTAAATGCAGCTTTAACAACGCGCAACACTTCGATTCTAGCACGCCACAATTCATTTCAGAATTAATTCGACTCAACCGCTCGAGTTAAATGTCGCATGCCGGATTCCGGTGTACTACAATAATCAAAATGATCGCTTTAACAATGCACAACTATTCAATTTTAGCGCACCACAATTCATTTCCGACGTGCCACAATTAAAATCGACTAGTCGGCAGCACTTTAAAGTGGCACTATCACCGAAAATCATACGAAATCTAGCGACAGTGATATTGTTAACCTTTATAGCTTGCTACCAGGTGAACGAGGATGTAGCAAATTTTTTCAGTAATTAAGGAGGTTGTGGCTTGTTTGTGTCGTTAAAAGAAATGGCGTTGTGCATTCCTTCTCTTGATGCAAGCAAGTGCTAGATGGTACTACAGACTTCTACAGATTCTACAGACTTTCAATCGGTGATAGTGCCACTTAATTAGTAGGCTTTTACAAGGCCAGCTGAAATCATAGCTTTGTTTCTAGCTTACCTATGGAGCTTCACACTTCCACAATGACAAGATTGGATGCCGTATATCGGATGAATGGCAATTATACAATTAAGATAGTTAGCGATATCTTAATCTTGCACGCTTTTTTAGCATGCAACCTTTTAGTATACTTTTAGCGCATCACGTTTTCCTTTCGGTACCGCCAATGCAATCCGTTAATGCCGCCATTTTCCTATCCCAGCATGCAACAACAAAATCATCAAGTTGATATTCACTTGACGATTAAAAACGATTGAATTTTAGATTCTACAAACAATCTAAAAGTTGTTTGTAGAATCCGTCTCAGTAGTGCATCCTGGAATTTTGTCGCGGTTGGGGGTAGGGAGACTTGTAGTTCAAAATAACGGTCTGAGATTTCAGCTAAGGGGTCTAAGGAGGGGAAGGGGGAAGAAAAGTTCCCCCCCCCCCCTTCTCCCCACAACCCCACAACACATTTTCAGCAACGTTGTTGCGTTTGAAATGTTTCAAAAGCCAATATACAAATGATATTTTCCAATGCCTGTTTGTCTTCATTTCCCAATTAGTGTTACTCTTAATTCCAGGTTATGCAGGTGGGAAGTGCTTGCGCTTTTATCCCACCCCATGTTTCCCATCTGGGTGCTTTGAGAAGTTTGTGTCCGTTCAGCTAAGTAAAAAATACCCTGACATCTATTGCCAACACTTTCACTGCAAGGACATTTGTGTACGCCTTGGTATACCTCAATGCCGAATGGTTCACTCCACCAAGTTCATTGCTCTATCTAGATAGCTTACGCTTTATTAGTATTTTTTTTCCTGCTCGAGCCGTTTGCTGCCTCGTTACCCACAGCCACTAAAATATGCGGGAATATGAGGAACCCAATTATTAAAATCTACAACGTAAAAAAATTTACACCGCTATGCAATAAAGCGGGCCATTTTCAGGCTAAGCATGAAGCCAAGAGGTTTGGGGGAAAAGGATTTAAGACACGAATATTTTATAGCAGCCACAACAGGTCACCATAAACGAGTTCATAGTACAATTTGGTTGAAGTCTGTATTGCAAAAAAAAATAAAATAAAACAAGCTAGTTTAACGATTATTAGCCCCGCCGTAGATCATTAAAAAGCGACAGTAAAGCTGATACTAAAATTAATACCGACGAAAAAAGCTGAGGGACCGCAACGAAGCTTGTCTACGAGTGGACGGTGAAACGAGATCTACAAGCAGGTGCAAATTATGGAGATTAGCCTATTTGCCTCACCTTTCTCAATTAACTAGCGCGCACTGCAAACAGGGTAAATGGCCGAGAGAGAGAAAGAGAAACAAGCTACAGGTTTGGATTTTTGAATCTATTTGTCAGTGTGTCCTGATTTTGTTGAAATTTCGTGCTTTTCAAGCATTAAATTCATAAGTTCGAAGGTGATACTCCTGCCTCAAATATTTTCGGAAGAGTATTCACGTTTCCCGTCGGACGATTAAGCTGGTTTTTAGATACCTGCAGTAAGGGACCCCAAAGTATAAGGCTAGTGACCCCAATCATGCACTATGCGGAGCATAAAGCCATTCCCCGCAGTGTATCATAGTGAAAGTATGAAGAATTAAAAAAAAATTATTTCAAACTGTAAAAAAAAAAACTCTCTATTACTCACAATTTTACACGCGTATATGGGCGCTTCTTTTATCATTTATATATACCAATTCTTGGGTGTGGTGGCTGAGGTATTCCGATGCGCTCATAAAGATCAGTGTAGGAATCGTCCGCAGCGTGTGAAGCAAATAGTCTGAACACAGCAAGCTCGTATTTACAGTAGAGAGCTGACATTTAAATGTACCGAGCACGGAAAGGCATTTAGGCGTAAATCTAATTTAACAAAATAATCTAGTGCGCGCAGTGGAAAGAAACCTTCCGAATGTGGAGAATGTAGCTCAAACTTTACCCCATGCACAAACTCGTGCACAGTGAAAAGAGACCTTTTAAATGTAACGACTGTCTCATGGCCTTCAGACGAAAATCATACTTAGCAATGCTTAAATCTGCTTGTTCGTATTTTGGAAACCGTTCGAGTGTGGATAATGTGGTAAGTTAATTTAGACGCAAAAAGAATTATCAGTAGATGAGAGTGTGGGAATGGACAAAACTTTTCGTTTGAATGTAGTTTAATACACAACACTCGTAACCCCAGTAGAGAGTGCCAGGTAAATGTGACGTATGTGACAAGGCATGCAGCAATTATTGAATTCACATGGGATTTTCGTATAATTCGAAAGGCTGTATGGATAAACCTTTCGAAGGTGATGAGTGCGGGAAAAGCTGCAATACGAAGACAATTTGAACAAGACACGCGTTCATAGTGGAGGGAAACTTTTTGAATGCGAAAAGTGTAGAAAAGCACTTGTATACAAATGGACTTTAATAAAGCACACAACTGACATGCATAATGAAGCCAAATAAAATGAATGAAATGTGAAGGTGAAAGCGAAAGTGAACACTGGGCAGAAGTCATATAAGTAACAATGTATTATAGCATTTCTCACTCGACCGAGCAGCTGTCATCTTTAGAACTCAATGATATACCGAGTTAATAAACAATAAATCACGAGATAAAAAGTTAACGAAGTAAAGTCAACATTTAAGTAAAATACGTCATTTTGCTTGAAAGTCGGACGTACCTTTGGCCTCGAAACGTCGCAGATTTGATCGTATTTTAGCACTACGGGTTTTTTTTTTGTTCACCTACTAATGTTGGTGCTTTTTAGTTTTTGTTACACGCTTTTGTAGTTTCCATTTTTTTTTCTTTAATTCCAACATTACGCAAAGAAAGTCTTCCTTTAAAAGCATTCCTGTGCACATTTCCATTGCAGGAAAGATGGCATATGGCGATAATGACGACAGACGGCGGACGAGCAGGTGAGGGTTTTTGCTCAGGTCGATGGAATCCGTGTCAGGCAGTTTAATGCAATGTTCAAGTTTTCTTTTCGGTTTGATAAGGGCCGTCCGGTTCCCCTCCCCTCCCCTTCCCGTCCCTAATTGTGCCATTCTTGCAGTAAAGATTATTCAACTCTATCTCATTAAAATGCCAAGCGGGAAAGGAACGAGTATTGTTTCGCTTATCTGGCTCCTCAATTCCTTTTTAACTTCGTCTTTTGATCACCACTGGGCCAATTACCCGTTCCGGAGAAAGTAAATTCGCCCATCTCAATGATTTGATATCGAGAGTAAACTTGAGCTTGGTGTAGACACAAATGGAGGAAGTCTACGTTGCGGCAAAGTGCATTCTGAAACGTACATTAGGGTAGCTGGAGGTGAAAAAATAGTTAGCTCTGTGTAGGTACCGTCGGAACCGCATCTGGGTGAGTTTGTCGGAGTTTCTTCTTAATCTGGTCAAGGAGTGATGAACAAATTTGGAGACACTTTTGGAAATACGGCTTCTTTAAGAAGAGTTTAAGAACACGGCCTTAGGCAAAAAGGAATGGTTTACTTATGATGAAAAAGAAAACCGAACGTTTCTCTTCATGTCCTATCTTTTATAATATGTGTGTCGCCACTGTTCAAAAAGATTTTGCTTTAGCTGGTTTTTCAATGGATTTTTAATAACGTTCACGTGCGATGGATGATTAGCTCGCAGAAACAGCAACGGCGTCTCATAACAGAACGCATAGCGCCTTGTTATTTGTTATGTTTACCATTGCCTGCGTTTATCCAAAACTTCAAAGCCACCTGAGAAATATCTCGCGAGCAGCACCTTCTGCGATGGAGGGTCTGAATCAGAACAAGTATCAACATCTGTTACCTGTTATGATGACCATTGTGCAGGAATAGGTCACGCAAAACCTCAAAGTCACCTGAGAAATAGCTCGCCAGTGGCGCCTTCTGCGATCCAGGTATAGGTGTGCCCCGCAAGGGTCATGAACTTCCATGTTAAACGTCAAACTTTGACCTCCTATAGTCTCGCCCAGAATTGACATAGACCAACGAAATTCGGTATTTGGGGTCGTGTCGTAACTATTTCACCACATTACCAATTTTAATGAAAACAATCAAACCGTTCGGCATCCACAGCATGGCCATTTCTTGTTGTTGTTGTTGTTGTTGTTGTTGGGACTCTTTGCCCTCACCTGGAGACCGAACCACTGAACCGATTTTCAAGTT
>JAHWFP010139667.1:0-15822 GCA_023313725.1 Lithobius niger
GTAAACAAATAGGCATAAATAAAAATCATCTTGCATGAAATCTAAAAATAAGACAAAGAGATTTAAAGTGCTGTTACGAGTTATGACCGACACGTTTTTAACAATTTTTGTTCAACTCGGGCATAAAAAAAAAAGTCTCTTGTTTAACGGGAATTTATCACCGATAAACAACATAGGGGCGGTAGGTTTTTTTTATGACACAAATTTAACAAACAATCTGGAATTTTCTTTCTTTTTGTAATTTTACAAGTCAGTTTGATCTTTGTTAGGGGAAACAAAGATATCAAAATTTCGAACTATTGACAGCCTGCATATCAATCATCGCTTGTTCTCGTTATTTCAGAAAAATCTCGTGAGGCTTCTCAGTTTTGCGCCGAAGTTGCCTACAAGTCATAAAAAAAAACCATGCGCATGGTTTTCAGACATGCGGGCAAAGACCTTGCAGTAATGGTAGTATGCACTCAGTCCTGTTAAACATGCGTTACTTTTTTTTTATCTTAGTCTTAGATTTTCTTCATTGAAACACAAAGAGGTAGGCTAGTTTGAAAAAATAATGGTTAACTTCTCACAACTTCTATATAAGCTCGGTTCAGCACTGATAAACAGGCCTATAAAACTCAATTATTCCGTCACTTGTTTAACTCATAACTTGGTAACCATCGCCCTCCCACTTTTTTCTTGCCTTCTCATTTTTCCCAGCCTTCCATCCCAGCCCCCACTGCCACATTTTCTTATTTACTTTTAATTTTTAGCTTTTGTTTGTTGACGGTAATTGTCTGTTTTGGGTTGGTGTAAGAATGGGCCCATGGTGAACGGAAAAAAAAGCTGATGGAAAAAAAGTTGCGGAAAAAATAGCCTCGGAAAAAAAAGCTGATGAAAAAAAGCCGACGGAAATAAAAGCCTCAGAAAAAAAAGCCCCGGAAAAAAAAGCTGAAGGAAAAAAAAACCGATGGTAAAAAAAGTCGCGAAAAGCCGAAAATAAAGCCGATAGGGGAAAAATTACAACAATTCTGGTGTAAAATTACCTACAAATACTGCCTAAACATAGTTACGTGTGCATTCTTGCATTCATCAGCTGATTGCTACTCGACCAAAGTTACCCTTATTGTCTTCGGAATCATTTACAGGAAGACTCGAAGTCAAAAGTTTCCTTCCAAATTCTTTTCTTGTACTGGGAAGTGGTGGAGAGAAAAAGACGTGTTCAGTAGGAGACAATTCGTGAAATAACGAAGTTTCTACCAAATTGAAATAGAATGGAAGGGGGAGAAGCATCGGTTATATATTTTCTACATATGCCGTAACTGGGGAAGGAGGAGTTAATTGGAGTATTGAATTTGACCGATTATGGATAATTAAAAGAAAATTCGAGAAAACATTAAGTTTACTCAAAATACTTTTTGTTTTGAGAGTTATTCGATATTTCGTGCATAAACTTTGGTACTTTTTTCCAGAGTGTGTTGTCCCCCCCCCTCCCAATCCTCTCCCCCTCGCACCCCTCCCATACCACAAAAAAAAAAAGATAAGATGTTTATAAAACGAGGAAATAAATTCTCGCATGAGCGAATAAATCGTACGTAATAAGTGAAGCTCGCCGTTATGTAATTCCTGGTCTTGGTCAGAACAACTTCGATTAGCCTTGCTTAATAACATGCCAGATGTGCTGATAGTATTTCCAGGTAAGGCCATTGTCCATTGTTACGCACACGCATATTTAAAGGTAATATTTTTGTGAAATTTCCTCCAGATTTTTGTTGCGTTTTTTTCCCTATTGGCTTTTTTCCGCGATTTTTTTTCCAGGCTTTTATCCATCAGCTTTTTTTTTTCGAGGTTTTTTTCCCCTAGAATCGGGCCCAGCGCCTAAATCTCACCCTTTTGGCACAATCATTACCCCCCACCCTCCCATTACGTTGATCACCTATACATTCACGTGTTACAATAAAGTTTATTATTATTATTTTAAAGTACATTGTAATTGCCATGAAATGGCGTGGTGTGGAAATTCGAGTTAGATTGCGTTGATCCCAGCGTTTCTTACTGTTGAAATCTTCTCGTAAAAAATAAATAAATTCAAGAAACTTGTCGTCAGTCCCCAAATGCCGTTTTTATTTCTCTCTGCTCAAAATAAAATTCAAGTGAGAAAACGTTCTTGCAATGAATTTTTAATAATAAATCACAAACAAACAGCTGGTTTCTGAGGTTATGTTGATCAGGTTAGGTAAGGTGCCGAACAGCTGTAGCATCAAAATAACGTGCTTTAAAAAAAACGGTAGCAAGTGGTGGTCGCATATGGCACTAGGTCACTGGAGATCACTTCCAAGTTCCAAACCACCTTTTACTGATAAAAGTAATAACTAAAGTTTTCCATACGCCCACAATAGGATACTACAATGTTTAGCGCAAGGGTTAGCAGCAGTGCGCCATGCTATTAGGCCTGCCGACTATGAGGCGCCGTTTGGGACTTAATGCATAGTCCATTCGTAAAGATATTTTTCAAACTGTAAATATATTTTTCCAATCCATAAATATATTTCTCAAACTGTTAATATAAATTTTATCCGTAAATATATTTTTTTTACCGTACATTAATTTTTATATCCGTAAATATATTTATTTTAACCGTAAATTTAATTTTGCATCCGTAAGTACATTTTTTACCGTACATTTAATTTTTCATTCGTAAATATATTAAAAAAACTATAAATGTAAATTGCCAGACCAACCTTACTTATTTATAATTTCGTCCATAAATATATTTTTCAAACCGTAAACATATTTTTCAAACTGTGAATATAAATTTCCAAACCAACCGTACATATAATTTTTATCCTTAAATATATTTTTTTGTTCCGTGCGGAACCAGTTTACTCCTACACCGGAAAGCTACCTCCACTTCTCGGCTTTGGCCCGCTTTGACCAGAGACGTCCAAGCCAATGGTCTAAGCAGGGTAACGTAATGGGCGCGGTGGACTTATTGAGTTAGTAAATTATACAGTACGTACGACTGGACGTTTCAAGTGTTTGCGGTGGACGATTTGGACGCTGCAGTGGCAGCGATCCTAGAGTCCCGGCAGTACAAATACTTAAGACTTCTGGGTTATTAAAAGTGCAACCACGATCCATTTTTCAAATCTCTAGCCCGGTGCCAAGTCCCAGCTGCAATTCTCATTAGTAAGTCTTACCTATTTTTTCTACTGGGACTCGTAGGACTTGGGTCCCGGCACCGAGACTAGAGCATTTCAAGAATGGGTTCCAGCCGCAATTCTCATTAGTGAGTCTTGGTTAGTTTCTACTGTAGAGACTCGAATGTTTGGGACTTGGGTCCCGGCACCATGAGTTGAGTTTGTACAATGGATCCCGGTTGCACTTTTAATAAACCCGTCCGTGATCGTCGTTATTAAATTTTACTCACTCAATGATGGTCTGGTGCAAAACAGGTTCCGCACTGAACAAAAAAATATATTTAAGGATAAAAATTAGATGTACAGTTGGTTTGGAAATTTATATTTACAGTTTGAAAAATATTTTTACGGATGGAATTATAATTAGTCTGGCAATTTATATGTACGGTTTGAAAAATATATTTACGAATGAAAAATTATGTTTACGGTAAAAAATATACTTACGGATGAAAAATTAAATGTACGGTAAAAAATATATTTACGGATGAAACTTATACGTGCGGTTTGGTAAAATATAAGGCTCCAAAATATAATTACAGTTTGAGAAATATATTTACGGATTGGAAAAATATATTTCCAGTTTGAGAAATATATTTACGAATGGACCTTGCATTAAGTCCCAAACGGCGCCTCATAGCCGACTGTCCCTACCATGTAGCTTTTTCTGCCGTTCAATTCTCCGCCGCGACGCCAGCGCTCATGGTGCGTCTAGACTATACTACTACTATTCCAAGGTCTTTGGTCGCGACCGTTTGGAAAATATCTTCCACAAGACAAAAGGTGGAATTCCTATTCCTGAGCAAGGAAGTGCTGCCATCTGGTGGAGGGATTACCTTCATATACCTACCATTTGCACGGACTTTTCATCTGACTATCTCAGTATAGTGGATAGCAAGGTAGAGTTCCATCCGAATGATCCAGGTTCAAATCTGGCCATAGGACATATAAGAATTTTTTTATTCATTTTTTTTCTAAGTACCCTACCTCGTAGTCTACGTAGATCGATCCCACGACAAAGCTTGTTCAGATCGAAATGAAAGAGGATAAAATTTCGAATCAAATCGACCTCTACAGTTTTTTTCGTCCCGTTGCTCCTTCGGCGCCAAAAAAAACGGTTTACTTGATGGCAGCCATCTTGAAGCCGTGAGTCTGTCAAAAGGTATTTATTTATCCTCTGCTATTGTACTTTTTTGTTGGAGAAATGCCCCCCAAATGTGAGACTTTTTTTTAAAATATCAGATAATTTCTGAATGATCAAATGGACTTTATGCATTTACTTGGCATCTGATCACTTAGTGTTGCTACTTATAGTCACAATGGCCCGGCAAAAAATATGCGGAGCATAGGCATGGTCCTATTCTTAAAGCCAAAATTAGTGAAGAAATCTAATTTGTTTCTTTTAGGAAAGCAAAGGCCAAGACGGTGCGTATCTCAGCGGCGGCATTCAACTTTTACAGGACACATCAACTCTGATCAGTGTATTCCTAGACACAAGGCCAATGAGGAGTTTTTCTGACTGTCGACTGTACTTGAAACTTTTCAGTCGTGGGAGGACGGAGTTATGTCTGATAGCACTGTTAAGAACAAAACTAAAGCTTTGTTAACTCAAGAGTGCCGTGAAGATTTGAAATAGTCCATTTTAGGCTTCACCGCACTTTGCAGAGATAGGTGAGTGTCAACCAAATGCAAATAAAAGCAGTAGCCCAACACATAGGCTTGTCAACAATTACATTATATGAGCATACAATACCAATAATTAAGTGGTCTCAACATTTCGGCACTTTTGGTAAGCTAACCTACTACAATTTTCCAGCAATATAAAAAGTTTGCATTTTCCATTACAAGCTAAAAAAAACAAGATGTATAACCGTTAGTTCCAACATTGTATCGTACGCTCACAAGTTTAAAAATAAATGCACACATTAAATTTTGATGTGTCAAAGATTGGCGATACAGTACTGGAAAATTTAGATCGATCGTCGTCCTAGACGGCTTACTAGTTGCTACCTCGCTAAATTTTTTTTTCCATTTTATTAATAAAACAATTTTGTTGCAGGTTCAGTGATCCTATAGTCACACAGCTGGTTAATTCCAGTAGGCTAAACAGTGACGAAATAGAAAATCACTTTTGTCAACAAAGAAGCTTGAATGGAAATAAAACGAACGCTACTTATGCAGACTATCAGAAAAACGTCAACAGCATCATACTTGGACAAGGGATGGTTTCAAAGAAAAGCAACACAGCGACCGGTCACCACGGTGCTCAGCCGTATAGCTACCGAACTGACAAACCGCTCAGACGAAATTCTAACAAGCGACCAGTTATGAAAGATCTGTCTAATGTTTTACCTTCAACAAAACGCTAGGCCTATTGGCAATTATTTATTTTTTTTTTACTTTTTTGACCATGTGTCTAAATACAGTGCCTAGACATGGTTTGCGCTAAATTAGGTTTGCGCTAAATTAGCATTCCCATACAATCAGAAAACCCATTAATCAAATATGCTTAAACCTCTCAACATAAACTAAAGGATGGCGTTCATAAGTTCATAATGAAATTCCTCGATTTTTCCAGGTTTTCCAGATTAATACGAACACTTTTCCATGATTTATTTTGGCCGAAGAAAGGTACAGTACAGGACTAAAAAAAAATTTGCACATTTCACTTAAATCGCCTAGAACTTTATATCGCATTGCTTTGCTAAATCAAAAATTGCACTGTTCTAACTGGTATTGGTAAAGAGCAGGAAACGGCTACAATCTGAACAAAACTAAAAACTCACTTAACACGTAACGTCCCACATTATGTAGGCCTTTAGAGTTTTCGCTTAGTTAAAACAAGAAGGAAATGAAGTTTTAACTGAAATAAAGAGAAGGTTTTTATAAGTAAAAAAATAACTTCGAATTACCTAGTCTTTATAGGTGAACGCTTTTCCAGAAAATGCTCAAATTCCCCGGTTTTCGGTAAATATTTTTCAAATTCCCTGATGTTTCCCTGAATAATCCAGACTTGATAAATTCCCGTTTTTCCAGGTAGAACGTCACCCTGAACTAGTGTTGAAGAAAAGCTGCTAAAATTATCTTATTAGGCCATGTCGTTTCGTTTACAGGTTGATACATTTTGCCTTGAACCTATTTTATGTTCTTAGCCAACCATTTCCGCAGAAATTTTAGAGCTAGCCTCGTCTGTGAAAATTTATTAGAAATGTAATCTTTTGCTATTGATAATTATTGCACCGTCCCTTACTTTGTCAATGCTAAAACCGATCAGCCATATATCCCATCACCATACTTTACACTAATGGATGCCATGTCACACGACGTGGCTTTCAGGTAAACGACATAATTTTTATATGAATTTTCAGTGATGTGCAACATGATAATAGACATCGGTCCATTAAATTAAAATAAAAAAGCGTGTCTCCTACACCTTTTTTTTAAAGAAAATTCTACCCTCAAAACACCCCCCTCCCCCCCCCCTCAAATGGCATCAGCTACAAAACTGGCTGCACCCTCCCCCACAACATTCGAAAAATTTACGCCCCTGCCAACAGACTAAGGTTCCAGTAGGTGTCTATGCTATTTTTGCCTATGCATTGCCTATGCTATTTTTGCCTATGCATTGGCTATGCTATTTTTTTTGTATGCTTTTCTCTTGGCACAATTATGACACGTTATTTCTCACCTTTTATTTTTTCGTAGTAAGCGAAACACAATAATACTTAACAATGAATGGAAAGCACTTGACAATAAAATGTAGGCCTAACCAGATTTTTCTTTAACGATATTATGGGAATAAGTAGGCATAGTTAAGTTCGCACACGAAGTAATGTGAAACAGCAGCCTTGAAGTTACAAATACCTACCCGATACAATTAGCTGCATGCCGCCAAATGGTAAATTGGTTTGCCTTACTCCTCGCATTATATTGTCTAACATTAAGAAAGTTCTAGCCGAAATCATGGAAATTTCATCAATGATTAATGTATTGCACGAAATAACGCGCTCGTGTGTTTGCTTGTATCCGTCTTCTGAACTGATGTAGGCAATAACGTCAGCGGCTTCATTTCTACCATCTTTAATTCCAGACCACCTGCAACATTAAATACATGTAAGCAATCTTCACCGCTGTGAAAAAAATGTTTTATAACCAACGTTTAAAGTAATATAGGCTCACCTGTGAATAGTCATAGGCCTCGGGAACATTTCAGCGTAGACCTAACAAGCATTTCCGGTGGAGGCCGTCAGGAAAACCTGTTTACTTTTTGACAGTAAGCAGTGAAAGATACGTTTTAAAGTAAATGATTTGCCAGTACCAGCCTGACCGCGTAGGAAAAAGTTATGCTCGGAATTAGCCAAATTAATCGCCATTTCCTGCTCTGCCGTAATAAGTGACTCGAGTGACGACATCACGATTACCATATAAATTCTTGCTACAGTCTGTTAGTTCGCGCGATCAATCCTAGCCCACGTGCGTTTGTTGTGGTTTATTGCCAAACTTGCGGGAGCCACTTCCAGCCAATGGGTACGCGTGGCTATCGCAAGCGCTCGGTGACGAAACATAGTGCATTGTGGGTTATTAGCGAAGGCTGCTCAGCGTTACAGAGAAGGCCGCGTTTGACATTTTGTTACAGAGAAGGCCGCGTTTGACATTTTGTACGTATATTCAACTGTCTTAGAGCTTCTGTAAAGGTGTACAGGTTGAAACTGATATGCAGTTGGAAAACTTGGACCTTCCCGGTTCGGTAGAGGTATATTACGTTGCCATCGCAGTAGTAAATCACAACGAAATCATGGTTTGTTTTCATGTTGTGTATGGTATTTGTCGGCCCCAGGAGGTCCGGTTTTGGGTAAACGGGTTTACACCAGGTTAGTGTGTTGGTGATATTTTAAAGTTGTGGTTGGTGTAGAGCTGCTCTGTTGGTCACGTTTGAAAGATAAAGGAAGAGAGTTTCAAACGAGCGTATAATGAAGGTAATCGGGTAGATAGTTTGGCAGCTGTGATTAGGTGAACGTAGAAGTTAGCAAAGTGTATTTTTTGTCGCGTTTTCCCCCTTCTTGTTTGTTTAGGTTGGTGTTTTTTTTTTTTTTGGGGGGGGGGGGGGGGCCGGGGCGCTCCGCTCCGCTACGCTTATTTTGTGACAAGCCCCTGTGGTTGGACGTAGGAAAATTCGACGTGTAGCGTTTTTTTTTTTTAAACACCCTGTATAATAATAATAATAATAATATAATATTTACATCATATTAAATATTTACATCATCATGGTTGCACGAGTCTAGATAGGCTGTATGTGCAGTTTTAACAAGTAAAATTGTTTCCAGCAATATATAATAATCATTTACAGTATTATATACAGTATTAAGAAGAAAAAAAAAGCTAAATGTTCAGTTAAACATTACATAAAACAGTTTACATGTACCACTTTTGTCAACTTTACAACTTTAAAAAATAACTTTTTTGTAATTACACTGTACAGTACACAATTTCAAATACGAAGTCTAAAATTCCAGTTAAACCATTAGTAATGCAAAATAGTTCGGTAATAAAGTGTTAATTTTTTTTTTTTTTAATGAACAATGTATCATAAAATTTATTAACGAATCATGTGTATTATGGCAAATAATTATTTGTTAAATTCTTTTACATATTACGGTTAAACAGCCATTCTTTGATTTCTTTTTTCATTTTACACAAATTATTTAAGTTTCTAAGTTTCACTGGTAGTTTATTGAATGTATTCGGAACTGTGTAATTCATTCCTCTTTTTCCATATGAATTTCTAAATATAGGTAAAATTAGCCAATTATTGTTATTTCTTATGCTTCGAGTTACAGGAATTTTCCAATCAGTGCTAAGGTAGTTATTTGTAATAATTGCATAAGTGTAAAGATCATTTATCGTCATTAATTTATGTTCAGTGAAGATGTCTTTCGTGTTCTTTTTTTTGCAATTATTGAAAAGTACTTTAGCGGCTTTGTTAAGTATTTTTTGCAATCGATTAATAACACCAAATGAAGTGGAAGCATAAATAGTGCATGCGTATCTTACATGAGACAAAATACATGTTTCGTAAATAAGTCTTTTGTTATGAATGTTTAATTTATCTTTTATCTTGTACAAAGTAGGCAGTAGTTGTCTAACCTTCTTGATTAAATTATCGACATGATCATAAAATTTCCAATTTTTATCAATTTCTAATCCTAAGTATTTAGCACGTGTAACCTTATTTAATATTTTGCAATTGCATTTTTCCATACGTTTATATTACAGTCTAAGTCATGCAATTTTATTTCTATTTTTTCGAGGTTCATATGTGATGTGGATATTGGCATTACGCATGTTTTTTCAACATTTATGTAAAGTTCGTTTTGCCTGAAGTAATTGTTGATTAGATTGAAGTCCTTTTGTAGATTAGAAATCATGATTTCTTTATCGATGTGGATGGATAATATGAAAATATCATCTGCGTACAGAGTAATATAAGTGTTCCAATTTATTTCTTTGAGGTCATTAAGATAAACAAGAAAAAGAAGTGGTCCTAATATTGACCCTTGGGGACACCATAATCAATTTTTGTCCATTCACTTAGCCTATCATCAATTTTAACGCTGCACAGTCTGTTGGTGAGATAACTCATTATTATATTCAACATTTTCCCACGAATTCCACAAATGGATAATTTCTCTTTTAATATGTTTTTTATCAAGGGTGTGGAATGCTTTTTGTAAGTCTATCATGATGGAAGCCGCGTATTTGCCTTCATTTAAAGCTCTAGTAATATGATTGTTAATGTAATTTAAGGCATCAACGGTTCCTTTACCTTTTTGGTACCCGAACTGATTTACATTAAGAAGTCCAAATTTTTTTAAGAACTTGTCAATTCGAGTCACGAAAAATTTTTCCACAATCTTATTTAAAACTGGTAGTAATGCAATTGGTCTATAATTCCTAGTTTCAGTCCTATTTCCTTTTTTAAAAATTGGTCTTAGAATTTGTTTTTTAAAACTGTCAGGCCATATTTCTGTTTCAATAATACAAGTAAGAAGTTTTACCATAAGCTTAGAAGAGTTTACCTTTGAATGTACGAAATGCTCCATACAAAAACCGTCATGTCCAGTGGACTTTTTAATAACTACATTACAAAAGATTTCCCTAATTTCGTATTCGTTTGGCGTTAACACAGAGAATGAGTTTTGTATGGTTGATCTATTCACCGCATTTGATCTGTGTAATTTTCTAATATTATTTTTTTTCAAATTCGTAATTTGTGATGTAAAATTTTTAACGAATTTATTACATACTGTGTCTGTGTTTTCTTTAGCAAAAGCTGTTTTTATTTGTTCGTCCAGGTTTTGTTTATTGTTTTTTCCCATTAAGTTGTTAAGTTTGCCCCAGATTTTAGAACTTTCATATTTGTTTTTACTGAGATAATTTTTGTAGTAATCATTTTTGGTAGTAAATATTTTTGAACTTACATTTCGTTTACAAAGTTTATATTCTGCTTTTAATTCAGCCGAGGGATTAGCTGTTTTAGTTATTTTAGACCAAAGTTTGTTTTTATAGTTAATACTTTCTAATAATTCTGCATTCATCCACTCATTTTTCAGCCTTTTCTTTGGAGATTTAGTAACAACCAAAGTGGTATTTTTTTTATATATAACTCGAATTACATTTTCGATTTCGTTATACATTTCATTCGGATTGGTATATTTGTCTAACATATTCCAATCAACATTATCAAGCTGTTTAACAATATTTGCATGGTTAAGTTTGGTATAATATTTCTGATTTTTGTTTGCTCCAATATTTTTCATGTTATCCTTAAAAATATTTACCGCAGTGTAGTAATGGTCAGCAGCTTTTATTTTTACAACAAATCCATTACAGAATGATTTATTAAGTTTTGTAAAGATGACGTCAAGACATGATTTGTTGATTTTGTCTAATTTAAGTTCTTCACGTGTAACCGAATTTATTTGCATAGAAAAGCCATTAGATGCCATTAAATTTTCAAATCTTTCTATATCAAATTTCTCTGACACGTCTTGAGATTCTTTAAGTAAGTTAAAATTAAGATCACCGATTATTATGATATTAGGAATTTTTTCATTAATTTTATTTTTTAATAGAACCTTTAATTCAGCCAAAAATTTTGTTCTGCTGGAGGAAGGCTGTCTATACATGGCAATAATGTTGAAAGTTTCATCTTCAAAGTCGATATGAATGTCCAAGGCTTCGTTATTGTTAATTGTAATGCTTTCCAGTTTTGTAATATTAATATCCATTTTAACAAATACCATAACCCCACCACCTCTGATTTTTTTCCGACATGCAGCAATTTGTACATAGTTGGGTATTTTGTAACATGATAACTCTTCCTCCTTTAAATTAATTTCATTTAAAACAATGAAATCCCATTCAAATTTACAATTCTCAATATCAATTAAAAATTCCTCCCAATGAGTTCTACAGCTTCTAATATTTACTTGAAGTCCTTTTAGTCCCCTTTTTCCATTTATAAAGATCAAC
The DNA here is from genome assembly GCA_023313725.1 of Lithobius niger. NCBI lineage: Eukaryota > Metazoa > Arthropoda > Chilopoda > Lithobiomorpha > Lithobiidae > Lithobius > Lithobius niger. The sequence continues at coordinate 11,709 of JAHWFP010139667.1, forward strand.
TTTTTTTGCATAGCATCAAAATTGTCAACAATTTCATTGATAGTTTCAGCACAGTCAATGTCCTCGTTACTTACCATCATTGTTATCATTTTTTATCATTTTAACTATGTTTTCCAAATCTTCTTCACTCTTTATGGCATGAATGGTTTTCTCACTTTCATTTTTCCTAAGTTGTATTTTTCCATCTTTAACCCAGATAAATTTGTACTCTTGTTTCAGTTGATTTTTGGTTTTCCAAAACAAAGTCTTATAAAAGGGTGTCAAATGTTCATTAACATAAATTTTTTCCTGGTTGCCATTGCCAAAGACATCATCATTAGTGATCCTCCCTTTCTTTCCATATAGCCACTCATCTCTAGAAGTTCTACTTTTGAATTGTATAACAATGCTTTGTGTTTTGTTTTTGTTTTTTGTTGGTATTCTGTGAGCTCTTTCAATTTGATTGTCATCGAAGTATTGTAGTTATTATTATAATAATAATAATAATAATAATAATAATAATAATAATAATGATAATAATAATAATTTAGTTTAACCACAAGAGTGATTGTGATCATAGCAGAGCTCCCTAAATTTGCAAGTTTTCAGGCTGTTTTTGTTGGTTTGAACCTATTTCTGCTGTGGGCTTCAAGTCTGTGCCAGGATTGTGTTTTGTGCATCTTGTATAGGGAATGTCCCTCAAACTCTTTACAAATTGCAATCGTTGTTCAGGGACCGGCAATCCAGCTAGGATCTGCCATCTTGTTTTGTCTCTAAAACACGCTCATCCTTGAGATAAACAACTATAATGTGACGAGTGCTGCGATCTACTCATACAGAAATTCGAGATAACTCTACACAAATATTGCACGCATGTGGTAATTGTGGTGTGAAATCGTTTTACAGCTGTGAGTGTAAATATGGCCATCCCAGTAGCTGAAATTAGTGAGCCACATACCTGTTTACCTTGGTGTGGAATGGTTTGAGTGTGATGAGTGCGGGAAAGCTTGTTTGATAAGTCTGCACTAACGAAGCACTGACGAGCCTGTTTTTGCGACACACACAGTAGATAGGAACCGTTGTTTGTGGTGAGTGTGAACATTTTGCGTTGTAAAGGAAATTTATGTTGCACGCCTGTGCTTGCAGCGGAAAAAAACCCGTTAGGATGCTCTGAGTGTGGAGAGTCATTTGCGGACAATTCTTTTTTACACGGCAGGAACTTGTACACTGTGGAAACGAACTGTTTGAATGTGGCAAGAGTAGTAAGTATTTCACCCAGAGAAATAGTGAAACATCACACACAATGTACCCAGTGGAAAGAAAATGCTTCAATGTGGCACATGTGTAAAGCTTTTCCTTAGAGAAGCAATCAAACATCACACGCACTTGCAACACAGTGGAAAGAAACTGTTTAAATGTGGCGAGTGTGTAAAGTCTTTCACGTTGAGAAGCACTCAAATATCGCACGTATGTACTTGTATGCAGTGGAAATATGGTGAGGGTATTAAGTTTTTCACACACAGAAGTAGTCAAACATCGCACGCACTTGTACATGGTGGGAAAAAAACTGTTTAAATGTGGCGGGTGTGTAAAGACTTTCACACAGAGACATGGTCAAACATTGAACGCACCTGTACCCGGCTGAGGGAAACCTTTTGAACGTTGTGAATGTAGAAAGGCTTTTACAGATAATTGTTATTTTAAGTGTTATTTTTCGTTGCACACACCTACACAGTGAAAAGAAATAGCCTGAATGTGATTAGTGTGGAAGGGCCTTTGCAAGGAAAAGTGTTTTATTGCTGCACGTACATCTGCATAGTGAAAAGAAACCGACTGAAGGCATTGAGTATGGAATGGTTTTTGCACTGTACAATAATTTTTGCTGCAAGAAGATGTACGTGGTGGGAGGAAAGTGCTTGAACGTAGTGAGTGTGGAAGGGTTTTTGCAGTGAAGTTATTTATCGTAGCGCGTACATAATATTATCCCCCCCCCTCCTTTCTTCGCACTATGGCACCAACATCAAATGCTGCAACGCCTTCCCATGGAAAAATGGTTACTAGACATGGAAATAAATTCTTGTGCTCTACTGCAATTGAGACCAATTAAAAAAAAAAACAGGAAAAGGGTCTTGAAGTCTTGGGAAACGGAAAGTATTGTGCAGCTCTTAGCGATATTGTGCCAGTTTCACCGGTGGTTTCTGACCAGGTTGACCGAGATTTGGCAAACCTTCCTGCAGGAATGCAAACTGTTGTTTCGTCTACACCCAGGAGTGAAATACCATCCAATTTTGACGCATTAAACATTTCCAAACCATCGGTTGGCGACGACAGTGCGGTGTTGAATGCTTTGGCAGGTATTGAAAGTATTCAGCAGTCTGTCCAGCTTGGTAGGTTGGAGTGTAACATAACCAGTACACTACATAGTTCCTGTGTTGATATCGCCGAGACTGTACGCGAAGAAGTAAACAGGAGTTTAAACACCTGCAGAGGGGTGCCCCAAAACATGGACCGTTCAGACTTTAGTAAAACTGGTACACATCTTAGCTCTCCAATAAATCCACTACATGAGGCTGTACGAGCTGGTGATACTAGTGATCCCTTTAACAGGTGGTGTTGCCATGCGCTGACTTTCTTGGAGTCTTTCGGTTAGGTCCTGAATATGAAACTCTCGAACCTGGAAACAAAATTTAAAAATATCATGCTAAAGCAAACTGCAATGCTGCTCAAAATTATTGATAACAGATTCAACTCTCAATAAACAAGGTTAAAAATGTGGTACCACCTTCTGCAAGCTTGAACACAGTTCCTGGGCCGTCGTCTTCTGATACCAGCGTTGTGAGTACTATTCTTGTCCAGCCGGGGTCTGGTAGTATACAAGTTATTTCATCACATGTAGATCGTGTTCTGCCAAGTGTGACACGCGTTCTGCAGCCTATGCAGTATGCAGCGTATTCAGCCGGTTAAGTCTGCCATTCCAAATCATGGTTGGGTCACTACTCATAAACATAAACAAGTGGCTACAGCGACTACCTAGTCAAACCGATCTTCTGTACAGTTCTGCCACTACCAATGGTGATGCGCACACCTATATCACGCATTGCAACAGCTACCTCTGTTCTATAATATAAAAGTAGTAGGCCGGTTAAAAATGTGTTAGCTTTTAGGCTTATTTTACATCTGGCGCATTTGTTAACCTTTAGGCCTAATTCTAACTTGCAGCTTTAATTTCGTAAGTAGCAGCTAACGGAATTTGGAATGTATACTAAGCCTATTGATTTTTGCAACACGGTGCACCTTCGGGCACACAGTTATACAACGTAACGCGCAACATAGCCTATGTATAGATCAGTGGTAGTAGGGAAGTGATGGGAGAAATGCTGTTTATGAAGCCAGCAGCGACTCGCAGCAACTTGACATTGCCGTGGTAACGTGATTTTAGGCCTAATTTTCCTTTTTTAGGCCTAATTTTTTAAACTGTAGTTTTAATTTCGTAAGTAGCAGGTAGGCCTAATGGAGAACCTGGTTTGACGGTCGGCCCATTCATTCATGCAACAATGTGATGAGACTATTTTATATGAGAAGCTGAAATGCTTTTGTTTTTACGGCTGTGTGTTATCCTTTCAGTTCGACCATCAAATGTTATTATTTTATTTAGTTACATCGAAGAAGTCTATTAGCCACAAGGAAGTAACGATGTTTTAATCTGCCATGTTATTTAACTAATCTTTGACACTGAATCTAACGTTGTAAACAGTGGTCGTCAATATCTGGTACCGTTGCGAAGTTGAAAAAGACGACGCAAACACGCACGGGACGTACGGACAAAGTCATTGCAATAGTCTTCTCAGCTAGTACGGTTGTACAGAAAACTAAAAACAGGGTAACCGCCAAGTGATGGACCATCTTAACTGAATAAATCAGCCTCCTGTTAAGGACAATGCCGAACTAAGTGAACCCACTGTTGGTGAGATGGTGACAGCAGCTGATTGCATTTTAGCCTTCGTCGTGGTCCGGTAAATGGTTTGAGAACGAGGGGAGCTGATTTGCCGGCATGAATGCTGGTCTGTGTCGATGACCAAGGAGGCAATTGATCTTCTCGAAACCAAATATCCCACTACGCTTGCCTCTGATGCAA
>JAHWFP010139667.1:15832-43955 GCA_023313725.1 Lithobius niger
TGATCTTCTCGAAACCAAATATCCCACTACGCTTGCCTCTGATGCAATTAGCCCTAGCTCCATGGGTCACATAAAAAAGAGGTGATTTTTATTGGTGATTCGCATGTGCGTGGACTGCAGCTTGGTGTGTCCAAAAAATCCATTACATGGACTTGGCTAGGTCTACGAATAGAAAATATAAAAACGAAGATTCCAGAAGCCCTTAAGCACGCAAGCCTATCACCTACTGTTCTTCTCAGTGCAGATAGTAACAACTTGCCACACGACCATCCATCTCTCGTTAGAGATTACATGAGTGAATCTGTTGATGCAATACTGAAGGTTAGACCAAGTGCACACATCATTATTCGCGGTTATTTCTCCAGAAAACGATTATATGAATGCAAAACAATCATTAAGGCTAATGGAGAGTTAGCAATCTATACAACGGCAAAAAAACTTACAGTTTGTACTTATTTGGGACTCCTTGATGCGTAACAGGCACGAGATGGCACGAGACGTGTATAATTTGACTCATGTTGGCAAACGTCTTAACGGCGCTATCGTTCATTAAACCAACCCGTAATGTTGGACCTGATGGTTTTTCTTCCTTCTTCTACCAAGAGATCAGATCGGGAGTTTATACACCGTTATTTCTGAGCATTCATTTGAAACAGGCAGATTGCCGTACACTTGGAAATCAGCAGATGTTACACCTATTTTTAAAAAAGGCGACGCATCGAACCCATTAAACTACAGACCAATTGCCCTGACCTGCGTACCTTGCAAGATAATGGAACGTATTATCAGAACACATATGTTTTCTTTTATTTAAAAAAAAACAATATTTTGTCAATATATTGTCTTGTCAAACAATATATTTCGTTCCTAGACGGTCCACTAGTCTACAGCTGTTATCCATGCTAGACGACTGGACCGGGTCAGTTGACTGCGGTGTACCAGTCACTTTGCAAAGGCTTTTGAGTCAGTGGTGCATAGCAAGCTGGTAGCAAATTCAAATTTTTACGGCTTTCGAGGAAAATTATTTGCGTGGTTAACTGAGTTCTTGTCTGGCAATGTGTTCTTATTGGTGGCACAAAGTCTAACGTAAATCAGGTGATTAGTGGTGTACCACAGGGAAGTGTATTAGGTCCTCTCCTCTTTATTATTTTTCTAAATAATTTACATTCATATTCGCAAAATACCGCCCTGAGTAAATTTGCAGATGACGTAGAGATGTACAGTCAAATTATAACGACTCCTATTCTGGCTTAGTTACTGCAACTACAGAGCTTTTAACTTGGTCAGCATCGTGGCAATTGCCAATTGCCCTTAAAAAATGTAGTGTACTACATATTGGAAAACTTAATTTTAAATGGGATTATCCACTTTCTCCAGTTTTTGTTCTGCCACACACAGAAACTGTTAAAAATCTTCGTGTTTGGTTCACATCCGATCTGATAGTGAGAACTCACTGCAACCATATTGTGAAGATGGCAAGCCAGCGCTCTGCGTAGATTAAGAAGGTGTTTACTACTGGAGATGTTGATACACTTGTGTGGGCCTTTAAGGCGTATGTCAGGCCTATTCTCGAGTATGCAAGTGCTGTTCAGTCCCCTTACTTGAAGGGAGACATAAACCTAATTGAATCTGTATAGCGACACTTCACCAAGTCACTTCGTGGTTTAAAAGATGTTTCCTATGCTAGGAGGCTTGAATTAACGAAATTAGGTTCGCTCGAATTAAGCTGACTCAGGGCTGATTTGCACCTGACATATTCATTACTGCATGGTCTGGTTGATGTTGACTTCTGCCGATTTTTCGAGCGCGTGCTAATAAACGTACGCAGGTCATGCTCTCACACTTGTTGCTGCTACGTTCCACACTGTCTGTAGGAAATAATTCAGACTTATTATTTAAATACTTTTTTGCTAACATGGTTGTCAAGGTGTGGAATGATCTACCTGGCAAGTTCATGATGGCTCTTTCATTAAATTCATTTAAGACCAAATTGCGGACTGTAGATTTGTCTTAAGTACCTGTTTCATTTTATGTAGTTTATGTAGGTTGTTTTAATTTTTGTTAGTGCCATACTGGCTCTTTGTGACAGATATTGTTGCCATATTTCTATATTTTATTTATTTTATCTTTTTTAACTTGACCCCAGAACACTGTTCTGTTAGTTTTAACTTTACAATCTCTTGCTTCGTTAGTGCAGCTTGATTTTATTTTTGGTTGCTTAACAAACTTGGGCTGATCGTTAGCCCACGGGTCCTCGGGCTCATGGGTCCATTTCAGGCCTGTGTGCTCTAGCACCAAATGTTTTATTGGAGCGTAGCTCCGCTATGAAGACACTCCAATGTAATCGTAGATCGCGCATCACGCAAAAACGACAAGGACTATCCAAGCCACGCTTTGCACATGGGGGTGGAGAAGGTTTATCAAAAAAAAAATCTGGAATCGAACATGGGGTTGAGCAACCGTCACGGTGACAAAATGGCTCAACAGCAAGAGCCAAAATCCAAACAACAACGAGACTGCGAAACCATTTCTAATTGTTAAAGGCATCCAATTGTTAAAAGATTGATTGTTGTTGTTGATTGTTGAATTCTCTTCACGATACTCTCCAGCTAATAAGTACCTAACTACCTTGACCGCCTTTGCCTGGTGGAATGATATCACTACTTTCAAAGGCCTACCCTTTTCAGCCAAACATCCGAACAGCAAAGAAAGCGGAGCCCGCTCCATTATGTGGACAGCAAAAATGACGACAGCCCTAGTTATTATTATTATTATTATTATTATTTCGACTTTTTTTCCCAGTTGACAGTGAGGAACATTTCAAATACCTCATTGTCACGCCTGAAAGTTCGTTCGTTTATAAAAGAGTCAGCCGTGTTTTGTAAAACCAACTTTCCTCTTTTTAGTGCTGAAATTAAATGAAATATTAACTAGATTGCTAAGAATTAATTAAATGGTTTTCAAGAGCGGTACTAATACAAATTACCAAACAAACAACATTTGAGAAGCTGTATTAGAAGCTATTTTCCCTGTAGTCTGGTCCTCAAGATGCTATAGTACATGATTGTCACACAACATGGTGAGCAACTTCAGCGTAAAATTAAACCGTATAGATGTTCTTGCCTTGAAGCTTCGAAAGGGCTCGAGGAAGGTTTGGGTGAACATTTTATATTGGTAAATATTATAACACACTATTACCCGTTATATTTACATGGCTAAAGAAAGCCCCATTATTATAGTAATGTTTCACTACTGACACCTTTGGGCCTGTTTTATTAAAAAACGAAATGAGTTGGCTTACATACAGTTGTTTTAGTGTACGTGATACCTAGAGACCTGGGACTGCAGAATCCAATAGCTTACAAATTCACTGTTCTGTTCTATTGGAACCACAAAAGTAAGTTGGGTAAATAATTACATTTCGGTGCATAACCACTTCTCACTGAGATGTGTATTTCATTAATTAATGTAAATGGTTGATGTAAAGCAATAGGATAATGTGGCTATGCCGTAATGCAAGATGAGCTGTTGTAACCTACTGTATATTTCGGAATCTAATTGTGTAATATTCTATTCCAGTGAACTTTTGACCAGAACAAACATTGTTATAAGGATAGCAAAAGCGCAATCAATTGTATAAAAGCAATAATTATGCACAGCAATGGGTAGGCTAAATAATAAGCACAATATTGACCCCACAATATGGCCAATTAAATCAGTGACAGATTGTTATGATTTATGATATCAATTACAATTATCGGCAATGAGTCAAACGAATGGCATTACTGATTAAGTCGCGCGGAAAACTAAATCATTATTATATCTAAAATAATTAGATGATCACGGGCTAATTTAGTAGCGTAAGTATTATTACTAGTTAACCTTAACAATCATAGCTATTGCTATTGAATTGAAATACTTAGCTCTTAATAGAAGCTTGGTCGAAGCTATCGGCTCACGGCTCTAGCACGACGATGAAGCCCCGTCCAAGATGCGGCACGACGTCTGGCCTTGCGTGCTTTCCAAATCGGGACCTCCGGAAATGACTGGCTTGAACTAGTTAAGCAACTGGTGAACGGCTGATGATCGACTGATATCACGCATTCCGAGATTCAGTTTATATACTGTAGCGTTATCGTCCATGATCGATCCATTGTAGTATTGATTAATTGCAGAAATTTTAAATATAGTAACAGTTTGACAGCTTGGGCCCTTATCACCAAAAGGGACCTCTACGCTTGTCAATCATTCTATTGTTGAGCTCGGGTTCATTAATTGTTCCCCGTAATCAGTGCTTTGAAGCTATCTGCCGATATAATTAACTGTCCCGTGTGGGTGTGATTTATTGTTATTCTTCGAAGTGATCGATCATGAGCGACGATCTTATCGCAATTAAATCTACTTCTAGAAAGTAATTAAAGTTCTATGAAAATGTCGTAAATATTGTCAACTGGTAATGCTATCCTTTAAATTCTAACAATAGGCATAATTACACTGGTTCAGGTTACAATGATCTTGCCGCCTCTCGTCATCTTTGAAGAGGACTCCTACTTATATTCACTTATCTGGAGTCGATTTGATCTATCCGAATAAATATTCGGCTCAAGCATTTAATAAATGTATGGTATTTATGCAAATATGTGTCCAATCAATTAATTGTATTGTTTCTGTTATAAAGACTAATTAAGCCATTAATTAAATCCTTACAATTGTTGAAGTAACAACGTCAAGCGGCCACTATGCTAAATACCTTTTACGTGGTATTATCTCTAGAAAACTTTTACCCAATGTCTTGCACACTGTCGTCGCAGAAGTTGCTAGTTCTCTTTGAATTTGATATTAATTAGTTTGGTTACCAATGTAACGTGGAAACAATAATGTGTGTTCACATTTAGGTTGTTGGTCCTATGGCTAACAATATCGAACAAATATTTGGGACGTATGGAGCAACACCAGATCCGAAATACGTGGAGACACCCTTAATTTCATTGAAGAAGATGGCAGACCAAGTATATTACGCAGACGGTTGCAATGGAACACCAAAATGTGGAACATACAACGAGGATGAAATCAAATATGCAGTTTCCAGACCTGATACTCAACTGATTGTCGTCTGTCTCGGAACTGGTAAGTGGGGACTGTGGGGTGTTATTAAAGCGGTTAAGTTTAATAAAAAGTATTTTACAGTTTGTAAAAAAAAGGCATCCAGGTGCTCAAGTATATTCAGTACACAGTTTACATATTGATTTCTATGTGTGCAAGACCAGCCTCATACCACTAAGATTATTAGCACCAGTAGCGACATCTTATGGACATTACTGAACACGCTAAGCCAATATCAAAGATGGTGTAAAACGCAAGGAATAATGATTTTATTGTTGTAAGATGTCAACGTTTAATGTTTATGTCGACATGCATGCTGTATGTTTGCCTGGTACGATTTCTAAATGCTTCTATGATTTTTACAATTTTTTGATTAGTTATCCACATATGTGAATTGGCAAAGTAATTTACAAGTTCTATGATCTTTTGTGAACGGATGGCTAATGTTTTAATAATAAACTTTCTCAGTAATGGAGTTGGGTGTTTATTTTCTCAGTAGGTTTGTTCAAGCAATGTTGTGATTGTGTTTGTCAGCAGTGCCGTATCTAGGAGTTGACCGGGGTGGTAACTGTTGAGTTGTTGTCCTAGAGGGGCAGTGACTCAGCAGTTTAGTTACAGTAAAACGTAAAAATCTAGTAAATTTCAATTTCGAACAGTACTCTATGCAAATACAAAAATCCGTCCAGCGGTTCAGACAATGTTCAATAAAGGTAAGGTTGCCAAAGAAAGTAGGGTAATCTCACGGTAAATAGAGAAAGAGTACGTACAGTATTTTGGGTTAACATGCCATCAAAGTTAGGTAGTCACAATTTTCGTATTTAAATTTAAATTTAGGTAGTCACAATTTTCGAATTTCAACTTACTGCCACCTAAAACCTTTTTTCGTTTATTTACTGTTCAATATTTGGTAACACCAACAGTAGTGGCTGTTGCTCGTGTGAGTGGGTAGGCTTGGATTTGTCATACATGTTGAGAAAGGAGGGGTCGGGTAAGGAGGAGGGCTATTCAACTTTAAAGAAACATGTGTGCACATTGTGCAAAACATTATTACAATTGTGAATATATTCTCAATTTCGATAATTTCTTTTTCTCGAATTGGTATCATACTTCACGTGAAGTAATTTAACTTTTAAAATTACGACAGTTTTAAGTTTCAGGAAAATCGTGTGACATTGTAATTAATGCCATAGCAATTTAATATCTGCAGAGCCGTTGCGAAACAATGCTGTAGTAATGCGGTTGGAGTAGTCATGTCAGTGGCAGGCTGGTTGCTAAACGCTGGATGCTAGGCAAAAGTGACTGTCAGCTTAAACTGGAACGCAAAAGCCCGACGTCTGTTGTTCGAGAGGAGCTTTGATATGCGTAGTTGTTTCGGACTACGATCTTGGACGAATGATTGGGTTAGGTTAGGATTCGTCCAAGTTACGACAGTACAGGCAACTCACAACCTCCCTACTATTGCTTGCTTTCAGATTAGTGGTATGCACGGCAGGAAAGCTTATTGTTAGTTTACAGTCAATTCAACCTTTCGTCTACCGGAAAAGTAATCGCAGATGAGTAAGATTCAATATTAACTGGAAAATTAATTGTGAAAAACGTAGACGAAGAATAGTTTACAGTTTTGATGTTCATTAAGAGATCATGACTTGTCTCTGACATTTTGGGAAGACACTGCCTACCTTGATTATCTACAGGAAACGCTACTGAACACTAAGCAAAAGGGACTGTTTCATGACGAGGAAAAAAAAGTGAGATTGGGGAGGGGATGAGCATCTAGTCTTCCTTTTTCCACTGGCACCAGTATCTTAGATTCGGCTGTGCTTTAAACTGTAGTTGTTACTGTAATGTTGGAGTCTTCTCTGGAGATTTTCTCGCCAATTATTGGCATGTTAAGTTGAGAATTTCCCTGACCGAAATTTGCTTACGTGATCGTGTACTAAATTCGTCCAATCATAACCGACTTACAGTGATAACACTTCAGTAGCTTTCGAAAGCTACTGCGGTGTTATCAGTTATGATACCACGAGTGCTTGTATTAAATCGACAATTTGGGCGTTTTAGCACGAAACACCTTTCCAGTTTTAATTTCCCGAGACCGAAGGTCGAGGGAAATTTGTTGGAAAGCAGTTGAGTGCTAAAACACCCAAATTATACATTTAATACAAGCACAAGTGGTATTCGGTTGAGAATTTTTGTTTTCTTTTCCGTAAAGGATTTTCTGAAGGAATTTCGTGTTAGGGATTCGGTTTCAATTTACGATCTCGATTTCGACATATGAAGTAATTTTGATTTACGGTGTTTAGTTTTGTTTATAATGTTTACCTTTTATGTTTTGTTGACGATGTTTAACTCTTATCTGGTGTAGCGTTATCATCCACCATCGTATTTCACCAATCAATGTGTAATTTCGTTCGCTACAGCATTGGCATTTCGTATTAGGCCTAACCTCATTTATGTTGTTGATACGCCAAATGAAAAGTACAAGCAGCTTCGTGCTTCCAGAAAAACCCGACGATTAACGAAGCTGACGTCATTCCACAATCTCATTTCATTAACCAACCTGTATTTTCGTTCGCTTTGGCATTGACATTTCATATTAGGCCTAACGTAATTTTTATGTTGTTGATACGCCAAATTAAGTGTATCTTAACCGAGAAGTAGCTTTGTGGTGTTTCCGTAAAAACCCGACGATTAACGAAGCTGACGTCATTTCCCTAATAAGGGCATAAAACAATGCAGCATCCTCTAAGTGAGATATACTGTATAGATCTGTGGTTTGTTTGTCAGCGCGCAGTGAGAAAAGCTTCGATCTCTATAATTACTGAAGGAGGAGGTCCGCTGTCGGTTTCGGTTTCGATGAGCCTCATTTAGTGAAAAGACAACGAAAATTCTCACTGTAAATCGGTGTTCATTGGCTAAATTTAAAACTAAATCAGTAAGGCAATATCCTGCAGCTTTCATTGGTTGACGCAGTGTAATGCTAAACCGTGCAAAACATGGCGAGCGCTTTCTTTAGTTGATACACTTTTGGAAGCTTCAAACGTTACACAGTTGACGCGTTACGATACGTTTGTTGAATTCATTTCAAATAAAAGTATGTATTTTCCTACCAGTAACAGTCCGGAAGGCCTTTCTTTCGAAATACACACTGTGTCGTTCATTTGCGTAACCTAGCAACGCCTGCAATCACACGTAGAAGCCGGTGGTGAAACGCGTTAATCCGCCTCTGTCGTTAGGCCTAACGTCAACGTAACCTAGCATCAAATTCTGAACACCGTTTTGAAATTTATTACGCTCCACTACAGTCCGTATTTGATTGTTTTTTTTATATACTCTTGCAATTTTAGAAAAAAGTAAAATTATGTACTGCATTTATTAATTTATTATTACAGAATTGTTTAAAGTAAAAAGTTTGGAGGTATGCACCAATGAAAAATTCTTCAGCGGCGGCGAATATCAATTTTATTCCTGGCGGCAGTAGTGCCAATCGGCGCGCCGATATTTGGATAACAGCGCGACTTTTATAAAATTTTTAAATGTTGCATACGAAATTTAGAGTGCTGAATACTGAAATATGACGTGAAATTCTCTAACTAAATACCCCACGAGCTCTTGGAAATTATCAAATTTTTTTCAACACTTGTGTTTTGGCCCATTAAACTCCCTCGTGCTATTTATTGGCAGATAATTTCCCTCGTGCTACGCACTCGTGAAATTAATGTCTGCCTAAATAGCACTCGTGAGTTTATAGGGGCCAAAACACTCGGGTTGAAAAATATTATCGATAATTTGCTTAGCTCTTGGGATATTACGTATGATAAGCAGTTTTTGTTCAGCCCAGCCATAATTAGCGAAAATTACAATTAGCAGGAAAGTTGATTGAAAAGTTACCTCTGTTAAATATGAAAAATTTTGAAACAAAGTGTTACTAAACGCAAAATTGGGCATAAAATGTAACACTTTTATTGCCTATCATCTCCAGGGGCCCTGTTTTGTGTGGAGCCCCGAAGCCACATATTAGCGTTGACATACTATGTGCAAAAATTGTTCGCATTTGGAAGAAAAAATAAGTGCTGTAATAATCTACACGGACGAAAAAAAAAGGACGGCTAAATTAGAAAAGGAAAAGGCCACAACAGTAAGAATGTAACAATGACTTTAATCACTTTTTCATTCTTTGTGCACGTGTTACGTCTTATTTATTATTTATTTATTTGTTTCCGATGACGGTAGTCATTGCTGGCCTTCTGCTCTACTGTGTTATGTCTTTCCTACGGTGTCTAACAATTCTTGGTGCACGTGCTATGGCTGTAAACTATCGTCTAAACCATTGATTGTTGATGGGTAAAATGAAACCACGGGTCATGGCTTCTATGTAATAAATTGAATTGAAAGAATCACTGTTTCAACTAAACGCGTATAGTTTTAAATCAGACTAAGCTGCGTTGTTGACCTAGAAATGGACTGCTGGAAACGATAGAATGGCTTATTTATTTCGTAGATGCGGCCTTTCAGAGCACAGCTGAATTGTTTCAAAGTGGACAGCAGCAATCACTGCGCAGCACGACGCTTATTGATACCTTGCAAAGTGGTCGGCAACAATAAGACCTCTGGAAGTGAAACAAAATAATAATGAGGCATTGTTATGTCACCGATTTACTTTTTTCCTCTCCAGAAAAAAAATGCCAAAGTCGCACGGCTAAAGGTTTCAAACCTAGTGCCAGTGTTGCAAACGGTGCAGTTAACACCAATCATGCTTAGCATGGGCTTCCTCTAGTTTTTTTTTAAACACATTATGTGGTATTAACATTACTAACGTTAAAGCACGAATTTCAAACATTTATATCTCAATAATTTTCATCACTCAAGATGAAATCTTTTGAAATGATGTTGTTTAGTGACTATCTTTCATCCCCCAAAGCTACAAAACTGACATTGCAACCGAACGGGCAAATACCGACTAAAACATGTTAAACTCGTCTATTGTTTTGCGATCTTTCGTAGTTGGAGGAACATTTTTCAGTCAGAGCATAAAAAGTATGCGGTCAGCAGTTTCTTAACTAATTTCACTCGATACTAAATGATTAGAATAAATTATCAGAATTGACCTTTTCATACAGTCAATCTCAGTCCGACGTCAGGGTTGTGAGGTATTGACCTTCGAATCCCCAAAAATATCTAAATTCATTGTTAGGAATATTGTTGAAGGCATTGTTCGTATATATCAAAGCACAATCTCAGCACGAATGATCTTATCCTGCGTAGTCATTGCGCAGGATTGTGTGAATGTTTTGTTACAGCACCATCAAAATTATTGTTTCACTGAACCCTTCATATCCAAACAATACAAACACATATCGTATTAAAAACCAAATATTTACTGTTACAATTGTTTGGTAAGCTGTTCAACTCAGGTAGGCCCTATACGTTTACTTCACTTAATACGCGACTTTCATCCCGACCAATGTTAAAAAGATGATTATGTGTTGAGTGACGCAGCTGAAGTATGTTTAGTGGTTTGTGTTTAATGTATGGTATTTGGTGTATTAGGATTTCGGGGAGCACATCATCACAGGTGAAGCCCCCCCCCCCCCACCGGTAAATAAAATAATAATAATAATAATAATGATATAAATCTCGGATAACGTATAGGTTTGTTGTTGTATAGTATGGGGCGCATGACTGAGGATCGAGGCCTGACATTAACTAAATTGAAATATAAATCTCGGACTTCTGGAAGGCCAAGGTTCGTTTTACTTGATTGCTCCCCCCCCTCCCCCCGTTTGGACTGGTACATTATGTGGAGTTTCACTGCGGGGTTACGTGCAATTATTTGGGTGTTTGGTTTTCAAGTTGTTTTAGGTTTTAAGTTAGGTTAAGCTAGTTAAGTAGGTTAGTTCTGAGCACAAGATGTCTGGAGTCTTTAAGCTCAATAAAGTCAAAGTCAAAGTATAATTCTCGTATTCGCACTGCTGCAACAATGCTCAGTATACTTATTCTGGACACTTATTTTGTACACTTTTAACACTTTTACAAGTATGACCATCTTTATAAAGCAATATTCCACTTTGGATCGCTACTTTGGATTTTCCAGCAATGTTGTTACATTCTAAACCTCCAACGTTACATTCTTTAACAACTGCAACAGCTCTGTCGTCAGCATTATTGTTCGATTCCGAAGGGCGCTTTCAGTGAGCAAGGGAAATAATTTCCCTGTTAGACTAGAACCGAAAGTTTAGTAAAAATATCCCACGTGTAATGTCCGCACAAAACATACTGTTAAAACATGATTGTTACTCGGTGAAACGAACTGTTGTTTAATTCCGATTTTCCCCTTCGACGAACAAGGAAATGAGAAATTAACCTATCAGCCAACAACGAAATGATTATAACAATACAAAGCATGAAACGTCATCTAAAACGTCGACTAAAACAATGATTCCTCTTCCAATACTGCAGTTTATAGATCACAACTGAATTTAAGTTGACGCACTGACAATGTCTCACAAGGTTAGGATTTCTCTACTTGGTCACAACTCAAGTTACATGTAATACTTGCTTTTAGCTCAAATAGGTTATTACTTCTTTATAACAACAGTTTACAATTACTTTCAAAACGTACGTATCACACGTTATTCGGTATCACCATTTACAGTTTGCTTTAAACAAATGCTAATCAAGGCCTTATGTAAGCCTCAGCATGAACTTCCATATTAAACATCAAACTTTGAAATTGTATAGTTTCACCCAGAATATTGACATTGACCACCAAAATTCGGTATTTGGGGTCGTGTCGTAACTACTTCACTGCAATACAAATTTAATGACTACAATCGAACCGTTCGGCGTCCACAGTGTGTCCATTTCTTGTTATTGTTCTTGTTGTTGGGACTCTTTGCCCTCACCTGAAGATGGAACCAATGAACCCGATTTTCAAGTTCTATAGCTTAAAAAGTAGGAATGGACATGGCCTAGAGCCTTTTGGATGCTATTTTAATGTGACTACAATATTCTTGTGGCGAAAAGCCAAATAAGCTAAAATTTTTGCTCTCACCTAGAGAACGAATCAATGAACCGATTTTCTATTATTACAGCTTAAAATATATGTATTAAGAACGACAAAAGCCTTTTGAACACGATGTTAAGGTGACTGCAGTATTCTCGTCGGCAGAGCATTTATTATTGTAGATCACTGGGCAGAAAGCATTAAGTGGAGTACCGGAGCTCTGGGCAGAAATCATGTAGGTTTCTGGCCTGTGAATAGAAAAAATAAACTAATGATGGACGGTCCTGCAGGGCGAGCGAACACGCCACGTACACCAAACTGAAAAATGTTTGTTGGTTGGTCAGTTGCACATTTGTAGTCTGGGTGGAGCCCAAACACAAGGTCGAATTGGAATGAAATTTAGTATATGGCTTGAAACCCCCAAAAGTATTGCTGAGCTAGAATTTGCCGTAAATTTATCAATTAAATAAATTTAATAAATTATGGGAAGAAAATATTACGGAAGAAATTACATTTTTGGAAATTTATTTCTAACACTCCCCATTGTAAATTTGGAATTCTAGAATCCTTAATAGTACAATCGTTATGCAACAAAATCATGCACATCGAGCTAAAAGCATGAATTGGGTACACTAGTGATTCTTAGTAGTACAAATCGAACCAGCCATCGACCCCCACCCATGAAATACCCCCAACGGTCCCCAGCACTCCGCCTCCAGCACCCCCTTTCTGAGGCTTGGGCAACAAATTCTTGCAGATCAAGCCAAAAACATAAAATTTGGTACATAAGTCATATTTAGCAGCACGAATCGAATCAGCCATGGAACCACCATGACATATCCCCCAAGGGGCCCCAGCACCCCCGAGTGTCGCCTCCATGAGGTTTAATCAACAAATTCTTGCAAATCGAGCTTGAAATTTGGTATACAAGTTAATCTTAGCAGTAAAATTTGAACCAGGCATGGAATTCCCATGAATACCCCCAAAGGGCCCTCTGCACCCCCCGTGCCTCCTCGCTGAGGTTTGTCAAATAAATTCTTGCAGATAGAGCTAAAAGCATGAAATTTGGTGCACAAGTCATTCTTACCGGTACAAATCAAACCAGCCATAGAACTCCCATAAAATACCCCAAAGGGCCACCCAGCTCCCCCTCCCTGATGCTTGACCAACAAATTATGCAGATCGAGCTAAAAGCTTGAATTGTGGCATGCAAGTAATTCTTAGAAGGACACATCAAACCAGTCGTGGAACCCCCATGAAATATCCCAAGGCTCCATCCTCATGGCTCTCCCCCCCCCTCCCTGAGGCTTGAGCAACAAGTTATTGAAGATCGAGCTAAAAGCATGAAAATTGGTACACAAGTCATTCACAGTAGTACAAATCGAACTAGCTGTTGAACCCCCTCGAAATATTCTCCAAGGCCCCTCCAACGCCCCCTCCCTATGCTCCCTCCCTGAGGCCTGACCAAAAAATTCGTACAGATACTGCTGAAAGAATGAAAGTTGGTACACAAGTCATTGTTAGCAGTACAAATCAAACTAGCTATGGAACTCCCATGAAATCCACCGAGGCCTCAGTGCCCCCACCCCATGCCCACTCCATGGGGCTGATACCCGAAAGATTATTGTTGATCGTGCTAAATAAATACATCGTGGTACACAAGTCATTCTTAGCAGCAGAAATCGAACCAGCCATGGATCCCCCTGAAATACTACCAAAGCCTCCCCCAGCATATGGCTGTTTCCCACTCCCATGCCCCCTTTTCCCGTTTACCCCCATGAAGCATCGATGACTAACAATTTCTTCCTGAATGTACTAAAAGTATGCATTGTAGCAGTAGAAATCCAACTACATATGGAACCCCATGAGATACACCCACGGCCCCTCAGTGCCTCCCTGCGTCCCCTCCATGAGGCTGATCACCAACAAATTCTGGTTCGATTTGTACTGCTAATAATGACTTGCATACCAGTTCATGTTTTAGCACGATCAGAAAGATTTTTTTGGCCAGTAACGTCATAGAGGTGAGTTTGGTGGGGCTGCAGGAAGGGCCTTAGCGGGTATCTCGAGGGGGTCCATAGCTAGCTAGATGTAGAAGCTAAGAATTCACTTGTGTACCAAATTTCATGGCTTTTAGCTCGATGTGCATGATTACCCCGAATTCTGACCCATAACATCTGGACGATACCTGGAGATCGAACCAATGAACGGTGCGCACGTTTTATAGTTTAAAACGTAGGTATGAAGAAGGCCTAGAGCCTTTTGAAATGCTATTTTAATGTGACTACAATTATTGTTCTTCTTCTTGGGGAAATTTTGCTCTCTCCTAGAGATTGAACCAAAGAACAGATTTTCAGTCTTTATAGCTTAATTAACTATTAAAATAGCTCTCTTATAACAGTTATTTTAAGGTTACTGCAATATTCATTTCGTTATTATTCTTGCTGAACAAGAAAAAATAATAATAAGTATTAACATTAGTTTTAGTGTATAAAATACGGATATAAACTTAAAAAACTTAAAGCTCTAAAGAAACAGATATTAGAAAAAGACATGTTAGCCATCAGCGTAGCACTAATACGTGTAAAGAAGCTCCAGATTGTTTTTTGGGATGCCAGAGATTCTTTTACATGTTTAAGTGCGGCACTGGTGGCTTACATGTGTTTTTCTAATATATGTTCCTTTAAAGCTTTAAGTTTTTTAAGCCTTACATCCGCATTTTTTACGCTTAACCATTTTTTAATACTAATATTACTTTGGCATCACATCAATCAAAATGTTATTCGTTAACTTCACAATCTGATATATGCAATTAATAACTGGTTTCTTTGTTAAGTTACGTTATTAAAAGTTACTTATATAGTTATTCGGGTTAAAATTCCCAATTGCAAGAGCAATACTCATAATGGCTTGCCATCACAGTTGTTGTAGGCTATTTTGGCACTTCCCAGCGGTCGAGTATTGGTCTTCAAACCAAGAGATGTATATGCTCACAACGCTAAAACTTGGAATAATTTGGAAGCTGCTCTCTCTCTACTAAAGTATCAGGGCTCAATGGCGATAAGAAGATAAAGAGCGTTAGTGAACTACCAATCACAAATAAGACTAAAAAATATGAGAATAGTGAGATATTGAGACAATTTCCTGAGGGCAAATCCGATCTTATATGCTACTGGATGTATGGACTTTTGGGGCACAAGTCGGTAAGCAAATGAGAAAGTTGTTTACACTCTTATCATTGACTGGAAGCATACAAAGATAAAGGATTTCAGATCAAGGTGGAATTTATAACTTTGGCAGAACAATTCTAAGTAAGACAATCGTATGAGGTTAGCTACTTGTTTTGTTTTCTAAGGGTCACTATTGATTCAATACAAAGCAAATAGTACATGGACATGTCATAGTTTCGATTTAGAAAGTCGCGTTTTTCTGTTATAAGAGGAGCGGTTTTTCATAAGGAAATTCATATATGTAACTGTCGCAAAAGCTAAAGAAATGACCCTCTTCTCTGTACTAGCTGACACAATCGTCACGAGATTTTAGTGTTTGTTTATGCCCCTGGGTATGTGATATTGGTGAGACAGTTTAAAAGTTGGCCTTCTTACTTCACTGCTAAATTACTTTTCCGTTTGTTTCTCAAAAAATGGTGGTTTCTAACGAAACAGAATATTACCTTTAAAAAATACCAAAATGCAACGATTTGTACACACAATCATTTTACATTATTTGCACTATCAATATTTCCTGAAATAACAAAAGCAAGACAATGCAAGAATAAATACTGACATTCAATATAGCCCCAAAAATATGTTGAGTTGTATCGTATATCAGCTTGAACTCTTTTCCAGGTGACAATTAACCAGACTTTACAGTAGATGGAATGAAGGTGATAAACACAAAATAATGGCATTGTTGATACATGGAAGACAATGCAAACATGGTATTAACTGTAAAAGAATCGCTGTAGTGATGGCTTTCAACCCTATCAGATGGAAGTTACCGGGTTTCATTCATACGGCTCTTTCTGACGTTGGAGGCGTTCGCTTCACCTGAAAGCTGCATTAATGTCTCTTTTATGAGTATAAAGTTCTTTTACTACTGCTTTCGGGATAACCACTGTGGTGTTTTCATTGTTCATTGGGTGTTATGCTTGTGTACTGCACTAGAACGGATTGTAAACTTGATTTTGATGAGTGTTATTGATGTGGTTATAAAAGTTTGCTGCAATCAGATGAGATGGGCAGAAAAACGGGCTGTTCCGATCGTGTGTAGTGCTTGGCAATCGGCTCGATATCAGCTGGTATCGATGGTCAAGTCACGCTCAAAGCCTTTGACACCAGTTATCTTGCACTTCATTGGAAAGCTTATACCAAACAGTTGTAGTATTGTAAAAGTTTCATACATGGCTCGTATACTGTATACAGTATATGATTGAAGTCCTTCTCCAGCTAAACTCAAACAATATTTCCATTCCATTTCAATATTTCAGCAGCACTTAAACAGATGCAATTTTCTCAATTATACATTTGATTATTTAAATTAAAAATCAACAATTTTATCCATGTACATTTTAATAAGGAAAGTGAAACTTCAATCATATAAGCCTGTTTTGAGGCACTTTTGAAGATTTTGTTTGTAATTTTATTTTTAGCTGATATAATTATTACTTGATACCATTTATTAATTGTTTGCTGTATTTACAGGATCACATTCGTAAATGTGATCATACCTGCTGAACTTGATATGAACTTTGCGAAGCTCGAATTACTGTTGCATATTATGTCTACACTTATTTACCAATCACATGCTAATTTTCGAAGCGTGTTGCACTTGATCCTGCCTGTGCTTTGCCCATTCTGTGATAGATCCAGTGTTGCTCTTTTTCTCTCATGCTTCTTCCATTGGCTGGTGCGAAGCTGTAAATCCGTTTTGTTAACAATATTAGTGCTTTAGCATTTCAATCTTTGGTTCACTGAATGTCTACCTTCTCTTGGCACTACTCGCTATTAGTTAATTGATGACCTCCTGTTTTTAATTTTCAGAGTGATATGAAACTTCACAGCTACTAGCTTTGGTTTTTTTTAAGTAGAAAAAACCTTTACACACAAAACGTTATAAAGGTATTGTACAAACTTGAAACGATTTTGTGTGCATGGTTTTTGAAGCTGCCCTGTCTAACGCTATATATTTAGAGAACAATATTCTGTTTTTTTTTCTCTTTGATTTCTTCTTTTTGTTTTATGTACACATAGTCTCTTTGAGGGTTATTTAGTTCCTAGCAGGATGGTTTAGATTATTTCGTATTGTTACATGCAGACTCTGATCCTATGAGTGACTATAAACTAAGACGGTGGAACACTCGACCAATCAAAGAAGAGGCGTGCCCGGCTGATGGAGAATGTTTGAGCAAGTACTTTAGAACAAATTAGTTTTTTGTCATTACAATTATAATGATAAATTTCAATTCGAAGTATTGTACCTCGTCATTAGGTTCTACCCTGAATGGTAGATTAAGATTTGGAAGTCATCGTGTGGTTGCTGTTTTTTTTTTTGTTGTTGTTTTTTTTTTTTTGTTCCCTAGTAGACATAAGAGAAACTGTTCTGACATCTACAGCAGTTAAATTGATAGGATGGAATGTTTTTCATAAAAACATAAAGATATATGAAAATTTACTAAAAGTCTACTGGATGAATCACAACTCTGTTTCACTGCACTAATACTCCTGAAAAGTTGTAGTAACACATCTGATCTAATAAGTTGTTATCCCTATACTAAGATGAGCTTAAAGCAGGGTGTAGTGCTCATGTGTGCATTAAGCAGAAGAATACCAATCTTCTGAGACACATTTAAGGCAAATTGCAATTTTGATTCCAACCCGGAGATGAGGGTGTTTAAGTATTTGCCGGAACATGCTGCTAATTTCAACTTGGCCTCAGATCTACATCATTCATTTAATTGATTCTTGTACTTTCCTTGTTGGGATCCTCCATCTATTCTGGCAAAATGGAAATCAAAATATTATCGTGGGTTTGAGGGGACCATCCCCTCCAAATGCTCATCAGTGGAAAAACTTGGTTGTTCATCAAGAGTATAAATATCAGCTTCAAATTGGTGAGATGCAAGGCATCTTTGATTTTTCCAGAACACGTCGAATGATGTTCATTGTTGATACAGATAATGCTATGTTGCCTTAGGGCCTTAGGGCTTCGGGCAGATGACCAGGAGTGGTTAACGCTCGTTAAACCCTTTTTTTGCTATGTTGCTTGAAGGCTACATTTCCAATTCTAATTGTACTTATAACTAAAGAATAACATGAGATTGGTTTGAATCTGATTTTACGACTAGAAATTTTATTAGAGTAGGTATTCGTCATTGAATTTGATTTATCCGTATCCACTCACAATAGTTTATAACTTTCCATCATCCCTATTTAGCAATTTTTTTATAAAGACCCAATGGTGTAACTCATTTGTTCTGTTAATGTGATGGGAATTCAGAATTATGATGTAAGTTGTTGTAGTTTGTCATCCTTAATCCTTATGCTTCAATAATGTAAAACTGGAGGAGTACAACTGGGTTTTGTAACATAAAATTTTACCTATACTAAAAAAATGTTCAGGCAATAAAACAAATTAGAATTCACATCAAGTTTACTGCTTATGTTATTTTCCACGACTTATTTTAGAAATGCAATTACATTACATTTTTACGATTTTCATTACCATCACTTAGAAATGTAATGAAATCATGCTTCTTTGACTAGGCCAAGAAATAGAAGCAGAGGGATCAGACAGACGTGACCTTAACTTGCCAGGAAAACAACTCCAATTACTAAAAGATGTCATTACTAACAAAGGTAATCCTCATATTCTAGCCCCGTCATTCCTGTTTCAATCCCATTTCTTTATCATTCGTCAAAAATCTTGTCACAATTCATTGATTAAACTTTAGCAGCACCACTCTCCAGTTTTTTTCACTTAATGCATTCATCTAATTTGCGTTTTAATTAATTCTACAGTCTACAGCTATTTACATCCAACTACCCTTTCATTGTATGTCTGTCTTAATCATCCAATTTGTACCAATCCACTGACCACATCCATGTTCTAGTCCATTCATCCAGTACACCCATCCTCTAACACAATGTCCCAATCCTTCATCCATTTTATGCCTCAATCCATTTATCCAATGCCTCATTCAGTTATCCAATCCATTCAACCAATGTAATGTGTCAATCCATGTCCCGTTAATTTTCCAACATATGCTTCAATCCATTCTTTAATATAATGTCCCAACCCATGTATCTCAATTTGTGTCTTAGTATATGCCTTAAACCAATTTTCAAAATGATGTCCCAGTCCATGCAGTCTTAATGTCTTAATGCATGCATCCAAATCAGCTGTTCTAATTTATTCATTTATTCTCTCCCTTTATCCATTTTTTCCAATCTAGTCTGTCCAATTTATCTGTTTCTAGTCTTCAACACGATATCCCAACCCAGGCATCCAGTCTATGCCTCAACCCATTCTCCAACACCATAACCCATTCCATGCATCCTATTTATGTCTGAATGTGTTCATCATGTATGATCGAAGTCCTCACTCCAGTAAAACTAAAAAAATAATATCTCCTTTCCTATTCAATATTTTCGACGAAACTTGGCCATATAGTAGATAAGTATGGGAGGTATATTTACACCAAAAATTATGCAATTAGCGCAAGAGTAAAAGTAGGGAAATATGAAAACTGTTCACTTGTTGTTTTGTTCCGACACCGTTTCAGAAAAAAACTACTGCACCTGCCTAAATCTGAAACATGATCTAAGCCACAAATTTCCTTGGCCTTCTTCCTCAAAGTGGCCACTTTTGCAATTGATTGAACCATTCCAAACCCTGAACGACTAGTTTTATTGTTTTATATTGTTTTAACCATTGTTTAAAGAATAATGCCAGTTATCAAATGGTAGGTTTATTCTTCGTGCACGCCAGTGGCGTGTACAGACTACGGTGGGCCCCTGGCACAGTACTACAGGCAGGCCCTTGCGGGGGGGGGGGGCGGGGAGGGGGGGCCTGAGGGGCCCCCAGAAGTTGAGAAAATGTTTGAAAATCTGCATTAAAATTAGGCAAAATGCTTAACTTTGGATTCAACATATTCAGCAATGGTTTTAAGACAATTTAGTGCAGTTCATTCACTGGTGGCAACTTTGAATGTATTACGAGCCAGACATTTTCAAGGTGGTAGAAAAAATGACCAACCTGGGTGTCGGACTGTGTAGTGGTGGGGAGGGGGGAGCAGAAAAGAGGAGGGGGCAGAGCATTTTTTAATAAACTAACTGGTGGGCACAAGTGTGTGTCTCTTAACACATTCAAAAACACCAAATAAAAAATGTCAGCTCCCTCACCTTCCCAAAGTTTACAAACACAAGTTTTTACTGAGGAATTTAACAGACAATTTTGGGCAGCTTTTCTTGCTCCATTCCCGTGTAGTTGTAGTTGTCAGGCTATAGTTAGCTTTCTTGGTGTCCTACTCTTAAAGTCACTATCAGACTCCTAGGGCTAGGTGCTGTCTGCGCACAGACAAATTTGAAATTGCCAAGCTTAGTTGCATTTGATCGAAAGTGGGCCCCTGGCACCTGCTAGTCTGATTGTATGGTGTACGCGCCACTGGTGCACGCGTTATGTCTTTGTTAAACAGTTGACTGTTGATGGGTAAAATCAAAGAATCCGTTTTTCAGCTAAACGCATGTATTTTAAACCAAACTAAGCTACTTTGTTAATTTCGAGGTCGATTGGATCGGAAATGGCAGCTAGAAATAGAATGACGTATTTTATTTCGTAGATGCAGGCTTTCAGAGCTGACCTGAATTGTTTCAAAGTGGGCAGCAACAATCACTGCATGCGCACGTTTGTACCCATGGTTGATTGTTACAAACTATGAATACATGTTCAATTGTTGCAAACACTGATTGTTGCAAGTGTAGGATAAGCGATTTACTTATACTACACTTTTGAAAATCGATTGTTGGAAGTGGAGGATAAGTTACGTAACCAGGAGTGGTTAACGATCGTTAAACCCTTTAAACCCTTTTTTTTAAGTTACTTAACCTACACTTTTAAGCAATGTTTTTTTCTAAACGCAACTTGCTCAAAAGACAAAAAAAAAGCTCAACAAAAAAGGCTTAAAGCAAAGTCTTAACAAAAAACCTTTAAAAAAGGATTAAGCAAAAAAGGGTTAAAAGAAGACTTAACTCACTCGCACACACTCACTCTGACGATGCTACACTTTTTAACAATGATTTTTGGGTTTTTGATGTGATATTACTCCTTTTTTATGACTGCAGTTTTTAAGTTTAGAATTATGAAACAAAAACGAACTCTAAGCCTTCCATTCGTAGTGTTTAGTTCACGTGAAACCTTACTGCTGCGTTTTGCAATCGCAAAATTTAAGTTGCACTTGTACCCATAGACAAGGAAAGGGACCTGACTAATCCTTCCCTTTGCTTAGTTTTTAGTCCATGAAAAACCTTACTGCTACATTCAGCCATTGCAAAATATTTTTTAACTACAGTGCGACAAAGTAGCAAAAGTTTTAATGTAAACACAAACACGCAAATAAGGCATGACAGTACAAAGAAGCCCAAACACCATTGATGGCAGATGGGGCAAACCGTCCGCACAATGCGCTTCGACCACAAACAAGAACACCAACGATTCAAATCACTTACAGATGAACATGCCACTGCAGAATGACATTTTCTAGTTGCCTTGAAAACATACATTACCTTTTTTATAGCATTCTCCTTCTCAAAATGCTGTTCAATCTAGAGAAAATAAATCGAAGCTGTCGCGCAGTAGGTAGCAAACCGGAAGGGCATCATATAAAAGCCAAAGAGGAGCGGTAAGCTCACCTTTTCTTCTCCACGCCACCAAGCTGTTTACTTCGTTCCCAGCTACGTGCCATCCGCTGCGTCCTACCCCATCCCTCGGTAACGCCGTCCTCATGCCTCGCGCTAAAGGGACGCCAAGGGATGGCTCTCTCCCCGCACTCCTCGCTCCGCATCCCCTCCGTTCCCACCGGTTGCGGATAACCTTGAAATTCTCGAACTTACTGCGGACCAGGATTCTCTGGAGCAGCCACGTCCGCCGCCTAATCCTCTCCTTTCCGAGCCATCCGTCCCGGTACCTTGTGACGCTGCAGCTACGTCCCCGATCCAGCAGCCTCCGCCAGTACGGGACTTGCGTTCCTTTGCCGACGAACTCTCTCATACAAGGAACAGTATACTTGCCTAAAGCTTCAGCTTAAAGCCCGGAAGGTTGCTGCCAAGCTGGCTTCCTCCGTGGGACCGTAACTCACTCCTCTGGATTTGTCCTCGCACTCATCCCGTCCTTCGGTAACTAAACATTCCACTCAGCGGACCAGTGAACCACTTACTCCGTCCCAAGTACATACCCTCATGGACTCCTCACTCCAAACTTTTAAACGAAAAGCACCAGTTTCCGATTATACTTCAGCCTAGCTTGCTTCCATCCCTAAGCGCAACGAGCCTTCCCTTGAAGATACGGGTCCTTCTACCGCCCCGGACGATCCACCTCTTCCCACCCCATCCACTCAGTTGCCTCCTCAGGTCCCTCCTGCGGACAAGGACTTTGATTCTTATTACTCACCGGATCCATCCTTTTCGGATCAACCTGACCCACCGTTCCAAGGAGATCCAGATCCTTCTGAGATTCCACTATCAGAATTGCTGAAGACAGTCGAGGGGATCGTTCCGGATTGTTTTCTATACAAACCATCCTCTTCCTCCAACCCAGTGTCCAAGAACAGAGGTCTTGCTACTGGTTTCGGCTTTGGACTACGTGATCAAATTCCGCACCAACCACCATTACTAGGACAGTCAACTACGCTCCTCATGACACTACTTAGAACTGGCGGCGTCATTCTCGGTAATGGGACACCTCTTGAATAGGATAAGGATCCACCTCCTCCTCGTCCAGGTGGTGAAAGCTACTTCTTCCACCCCATTGGTGAGGGGACAGCCAATCCCAGAAACTTCGACAAATACCCTCAGTCAGAATTTCTCATTGATGATGCGAAGTTGGATTTCGGATCCGC
The DNA here is from genome assembly GCA_023313725.1 of Lithobius niger. Lineage (NCBI taxonomy): Eukaryota > Metazoa > Arthropoda > Chilopoda > Lithobiomorpha > Lithobiidae > Lithobius > Lithobius niger. Next base: position 39,055 of record JAHWFP010139667.1, read on the forward strand.
TCTCTATCTTCGTAAACGAGCGGCAGTTCTTGTTTTCGTCCTACGTGACAACGATCGTGTCCTCCGCCTGGGTCTCCGTGCTGTGTCCCAAGCAGATGTCCTCAGCACTGCAGGCAATGCACTATGTGAAAGGCTCTACACCGATCGTCCTCCTGAGGACACCCACCAACTAGCATTTCTCATCAATCAAGGTTTTCGGAAGAGCTGCTTTGCCACATACTATGCTATGAACTGGTTTACGCGTGCCCTCTTTAATTACCACGCTTCTTCTGCGAGAAATTGCTCTGAACACAGCATCCAATCTTCATGATTTCACCCGCCACCTCCTCCTCCTCCATTCACGAGTCTGAATCCCTGTTCCGCGGATTTATCCCTAAAGTAGCCCCTCACCTAGATATCTCTCGCAAGCCTCGTTCTAACAAGAATCGCCAAAATCGACAACAATGATCCGCCCTATCCTCCAAAACGGATCAACCTAAGGACGATTGGAAGGCCATGAAAGCACCTGACTCTGCTCTGCTCACACCACCACGTTCCACATCGCCCTTTCCATCCTGTTCCCAGGGATGCGGACGTGATCGTTCCCTGGGTCGGATATCCACTCCTGACGGACGCCAACGTTCCTCGTCCCGTCCTCGCAACAGGGGACGTGACAACTATTGACATTCCGTCTCCCGTACAAGAAATAGGGAGACGTCTTCAATTCTATGCCAAAGCTTGGCAAAAGGTAACCTCCGATCCGGTGATCCTTTCAATTATTTTACATGGCTTCAAGCCAAAGTTTTTGAACAAACCCCCTGTGCAAGATTCACCCTGGGAGCTAGAAGCACCAGCTCCCATCCCACTCCGGACAGAAATAACGTCCCTTCTTCACAAACAGGCCATTTGGGTAGTGCTACCTCCGTTCAACTGAGGCTTTACAGCAGCATCTTTATGTGCAACAAGAAATCAGGCTGGATTTTAAACCTAAAACCACTCAACCGGTTCATCCTCAATTCACGCTTTCAAATGGAAACAGTTTCTTCGATCCGAGATTCATTACAACCCAATGACTGGACAGTGTCATATAGACCTTGCTGACGCATACCTTCACATTCTGCTTCATGCATCTGTCCGCCACCTCTTTCGTTTCTCACTAGACGGTACGGTGTTCGAATTCCTCTGCCTCCCCTTCAGACTAAATGCCGCTCCACGAGTCTTCACCATGATCAGACGTCCCCTTCTCACTTACCTACATCAACAAGACATCCATATACATGCCTTTCTCAACGACTGTCTCTTACCTCATCCCAACCCAACTACACTCTCCAACAATCTGTACGACGTCTTGTCTCTTTTTCAAACCTCGGTCTGAGGATAAATTTCCCGCCTTTAGCCCGCTCAATCCTTCTTAACAGTTATGTGGTCCCTGGAATGCATAGAAAGTCACCTGCGTTCTGCCAATACCTTTGTCCGCATGTTCCAAGATCTCGCATCCACCATCGAAACCATCGACTCCTTCGCAGACCTCGTTCCATACGGCAGGTGGATGGCACGTCCATTCCACCACTACCGTTCCAGTCTTTGGGGCGATCCTCAACATGCGCTAACTCTGCCATACCAGCCTCTTGGTCCCTCCTTTTCCAACGACACCTTCAGATGGTGGACAGTTGTCCTCAATCTGACTGCCACGGTTCCTCTTCACAAGCCTCTTCCACAAGTCCATCTTTTCACGGATGCATCCCAATCAGTTTGGGGAGCTCACATCGACAACCTAACCGTCTCCAGCACTTGGCCAACTGGGACGACATACCACATCAATCGTCTAGAACTCTTGGCAGTCCTTTTCGGCCTTCGCTATTTTCAAGATCATGTAGCAGGGTGGACAGCACAACACGACTGCTGTCGCCTACCTACGGAAGGGGGGGGGGAGGACACATTCTGTCTCTCCATCACGTCACCTCACAAATCTTTCAACTATGCATTCAACTCCGTGTCTGCATCCTACCACTCCACATACCAGGGTCATTGAATGTAATCGCCGATTCCCTCTCTCACCGCAGTCTGCCGACCAGTGAATGGACATTACATTCGACCATCTGCTCCGTCGTATTCCACCGTTGGGATCACCCGATGGTCAACCTCTTCGCCACGAGGTACAATGCCAGACTTCTCCTATTTGTCAGCTCCTTCCCGTCCGGATCCTCACGCCTGGGCAGTGGACGCATTGACACTGGATTGGGATCACCTCTATGCATATGCCTTTCCTCCTCCTCGCCTTCTCCCTCTTGTGCTATGCAAAATCGCCAGCTCACACGGACGATTCCTTTTAATAGCACCAAATTGGCCAGTAGCAGCCTGGTTTCCACTACTACTCAGCCTCCTCATCGACTCTCCTCGCCGTCTACCGAGCCGTCCGGACCTCCTGTCCCAACGCGGAGGATCGATCCTCCACCCGAACCACCGAGTACTACGACTTCACGGGTGGCTACTATCATCTAGCTCCTCCAAGCATTTGGCATTCTTGAAGACGAGGCCACTCACATCGCACCATGTGCCGTCCGATCCTCTACCAACAAGATTTACGACAGTCACTGGAAACGATGGCTTCATTGGTGTATCTCAGTACAAGTTGATCCAAACTGTCCCCCAATGCACGACCTCCTCCGATTTCTCACGGCTCTCTTCAAAAGTGGACTCAGAGGCTCCACAATCCTAGTATACCGTTCTGCCTTAAATGCCGTCTTCAAGGCGGCTGGTAACACGAACCTCCTTACAGATTAATGGATCTCATCCTTAATCCATTCTTTCCATCTGGATTGTCCACGCATTTCAAGACAATTCCCGGATTGGGAGCTATCCATGATCCTCACAGCCCTCATGGCTCCACCCTATGAGCCCATGCACTCAGGTAGACTCACCCACCTTACAAGAAAAGAAGTATTTCTCATAGCGCTGGCAGCCTGACTACGCTGGCATAACGCTGTCCCCACGAGCGTCGCTCCGTGCTAAACTAAAAAACCCTATGAAAGGACTCATCCCTTCATCATTCCGTCTTTATCCACTGTCCTAGGTGACGAAGAGGAACGTACTCTTTGCCCTGTCTGGGCAATTCGATTTTATTTTACCTAAAGGCGTCCAAGTCCATCCATCGAGGACGCTCCCAACTTTTCCTCCCTTTTAGTAATAAGGTTGGCACCATGTCAACCCACATGATCGGCACATGGCTAAAAGGTGTCATCGTCCAAGCCTACGAAGCACTTGACATAAACTGTGTCTCTGAAGGCATCAAAGTAACGGCCCACGAACTTCGTGCAATTTCCATATCCTGGGCTCATTACAGCAACATCCCCATCACTGAAATAATGTAAGTTGCCTCTTGGAGGCATCCCACGGTCTTCACGTCCCATTATCTCCGGGACATGTCCCATCAAGCAGAGGGACTTTACCGTATTGGGCCATTTGTTGCTGCCCAACGTCTACTTTAACCCCTTTTACACACTGAGTTTTCTGTGAAGGGAACCGTTTGCTACCTGAGGGAACTTGAGTCAAATGGTGCCCGCCGCCTTGACAAAGTCTATGGGAATGCTATATTTTCAAGGCAACTAGAAACTCCAAATTACCAGTATTACCTGGTTGATTTTGGTTACTATTGCCTGTCGAAAATATACATTACCTTGCTCCTGCCCTCCTCCCCTCTTGTCACCATTTGGGCACAACAAAGCTCCGAAAAGGTGAGCTTACCGCTCAGCTTCAGTGGCGGATTTAAGGAGATACAGGAGATAGCCATGGGGGGGGGGGGGGAGGCGCCAGGCCCCAAAACCCACCCACCCAGACCCAAAATTTTGTGTTTTTAGCTACCTGAAACAAACCCAACAACGTTCTTTGTTATTAGGTTCTATATTTCACTTGGGGAATGAAGGGCCCTTTTACGATGAAGGCCCATGAAGGCCTTTTATGTTGAAGGCCCGGGGGGGGGGCTTCCCGTCCCTTCCCCCCCCCCCCTCGTTAAATCCAACCCTGCTCCGCTTCGGCTTTTATGTGATGGAGGCTGCGCAGTAGGTAGCGAACCAGAAGGAAATCTTCGATTTATTTTCTCTAAATTGAACAGCATTTTGAGAAGGAGATTGCTATAAAAAAGGTAATGTATATTTACAACAGGCAATAGAAACCAAAATCAACCAGGTAATACTGGTAATTTTTGAGTTTTTACTTTTATATTTCTTTCTTTAGCCCACGCAGCATAGGCGCTCATGGGTCATCAAGTCATTCTGACCGTGTTTTTTGCAAAAATAAAACAAACAAGAAATAACAGTAACCAACAGCAGAGACAGAAAATACCAGTAGTTGATCATTGTTAATTATCGAAAAAACGTTGACTTGGTATTAAAAAAAAATAATTCAAACTCAAAGCATAGCCTAACGAAATCAAATTTAATAAAAATTCCGGATACTAGGCTTAAGATTTAACTCACCCGCATTAACGACCACTTCTTGCTGACTCCAATGGCTGGTTCATGTCGCTTGACTCAAGTGGATTATTCTGCGTGACCAAGGTTCTATAAAATCGTCGTCGTCGAAAAAAAGTGCTTCGACACCTATGCCAATTCTAGCAACACAATGAAATGAAAGTGTGGACAGCAACGAACATTCGAAGCACGCAGACGTACTCATAGCTGATTGTTACTCATTGCTAATGGGTATAATACCTACTACATTACTAATTGTTGGAAGAATCGATTGCTGCAATGTTGCAGTAAGCATTGTTCCAATGGAAATCACACCACAGAAAATGGCCCAAAACAAAAGAAGAAAAGGAAAAAGGATACTTAGGTACAAATTAATTGGACATAAAAAGTGACCATGGGTACAAACAAGTTATACCCATGGTTTGCAACAATGCCTCAGAGAATATGGGATTT